>NJRQ01001478.1:9621-23661 GCA_003063805.1 Aphaenogaster ashmeadi
GTAATCGGCAAAAATATATCGAGTCTTTCTTTACGCATTGAGTTCTCTTATAAAGTCCTAACTGTTATAATTCCTATCTAACATATCAGAAGTGGGATATAAGAACAAATACGTGCCTAGTTGTCTAAATATATAGAAATCTATATATTTCACGACGATAACGAGTACGGTGCAATATAAGTCACGCCGTGATTCTGGCCGAAGCAGTTCGAAACATAAGAGGCGCAGTTCGTCTTCTTCGTCGTCAAGCACGGAAAGGAAACGAAAGGATGAGCGCTTCGAACGACGTAATCTAAAACGGCAAAAAAGATATGAAAAGAATTTCAGTCAAATATGTCATTTTTAGATGTTTACACGTGTAAAAATAACACGCTTGGATTTGCAGTGAATAGATATCACATATCTGACGTTGTGTTTAACAAAAATATTTATGCATACGACTATTCTCTTTAATTACCCTAACAGCACACGTAGATTCTGAGAATGTTCGGAGGATATCGCTAATGTATAGGATATTATAGGGATATTCTCAGTATATTAAGTATATTTTTAGTACATTCTATGGATGTACGGAATATTATGTGCTGTTAGGGTAATAATATGCAACGTATAATATTATTTCTAATGTATCTAGAATATCAAACTTTGTTAAGCATATAAAAATATATTAACTGGAGTAATAAATTGTAACACTCAGTCTCATCTAACTTAAACTCAAGATGTGATCACAGTAATAGATATCACATATTTGACTTTGTATTTTACAAAAATATAATATGCATTAGACTACTCTCCAGTTTTCGTGTTCTGTGTTTGATTTCATTAATATAAATCAAATAAACTAAACAGAACAAATAAACTAAAAAAACGAGCAAACCAAACAATGTATACTTAATACTTTCAACTAAATAGACTGTAGTATATAAGTAAAAATAATAATGTATGCATACATCACAGAATTCACGTGGTATCTGTGGTTAGTTTAAGGAGAGAGACAACTCTCTTGAACCTCTTTAACCTCTTGAACATCTGTTGTCAGGTATTGTCCAAATAAGTCTTCTCGCAAAGATGTCACATTGTCATTCATATTTTGTAGTTGCAAAATTGCTTTAAAGGTATTTACTTCTTCTCTTTTCAATGCTAACTTTTTTTTTTCAAATCCAACATATCTTGTTTAATATTCTCAGATGAAGTTGATTTCTTTTCTAATAAGTTTATTGCTGTTGCCATAAGCTGTGGTTTTTTTGCACCTAAATAATATAAAAAAGTAATTGAAAAATAATATTTAGATATATTTTATTTAAAAATTTCGTATACCTTCTGAACGTTTTATAATATATTTCTCTTTTTTAATATATTTCTCTGTATCATCTAAAGAAACTGTTTTTTCACAAGTTGTTTTAGTATCTTGATCCTATAAATAATGAAATAAAATACAATAAAATTAAATCTATATTAATCCATACTTATAAAAAAAATACTATAACGCGTGTCTAAAAAGGATCTTGTATGCATACCCAATTTTCCTTATTTTGGTGTACATTCTGTATGTTATGTAATGATGAAACAAATGTTTCATCATATTTCTTCACTTTTATATTTGGCTCAATACTACGCTTTCTCTGCTTTGCATGTATATTGCGTATATTCTGCATATTAGTACTTGATGATAACATAGATACTGATTCCATATGCTGCTTATTTTGTTGAATAGGAGAATGTGCTTCATATGATTCCAAATGTAGTTCATCATTGGAAATATCATTTTAAAATATATCTTCTGTGTCGTCTTGTTTTTCTTCAATGTTATATGATGAAGTAGATGAACTGAGAGTTTTATTATTATCATAACTTGACATTACATCTGTAAATCCATCTTCTGGAATATGTCTTAAACCACTAGCATCTGATGTTAAAAACTTTATTAAGGCGTCCTCTGTTGCAGATAATTGCAAATCTTTTGGTGATCCGCCACCTGTCTCCATCATATATTGCTTGTGCTTTGCCACCTTTTTTAAGGTATTAGATTTCCAGTCTCTCCACGTCTACAAGAAATACGATAAGCAATAAATAATAATTTTACATAGTTACATAGATAAAAAGTAAATATATACAGTGTCCCAAAACTGATGATAAATATTAAAATGATAGATATTTTTTTGTAGCGCTGGAACTTATTTATACAACTCTATATACACACACACATACACACAATAAGTTCCAGGTTTAACAATCAAACTATAATATGTATGGTTATAATTAAGAAATAAATGTATAAATATAGGTTGTTTGGAAGTTTGTTACACAGTTATACCAAAAATATGAAAGAAGAGATAATGGGATTCTTCTTACTATGTATAGAAGAGAATAAGTTGCATTTATAGGCTATATTGTAAGCAAAAATTCTTATTTGTAATTTCATGTCTTTGTTTTATAAAAATTCTTATATATTATTAAGTTATAAGCTCTTACATTTTCATAAGTACTATGTAATATATTATATTACATAGTACTTATGAATATAATAAAGATTACCTTAGCTCATTCCTTTGCTGTCTTTCGTGGTCCATATCCTGCTGTGTTTAAAGATAATAATAATTTTTCCCAAAGTTCATCCTACAAATGTTTAAACAATATAAATGACATACACAAATAAAATTTATAATAATACTACTTATAAAAAAATATATTTGTAATAGATCTAATTGTCATTCATAACACTTACAATTTTTCGTTTATTTTCACTGTTATATCTTAAACGATCAAAATCAGGATACTGTTGCATAAAACGAATTTTGCATAATTTTTGTTTTTCAGTGACATTCATTGTAATAGTAGTATATACGATAAGACACGATAATCACATGCACGATAATATACGATAATACACGAAAAAAAGAGACAAATGGCGATTTGGCAATTCCGCCGTGGATGGCCGCGTGAAGTTTGCTCACGTGAGCATAGGGATGTTACATTTACACTTGGATCATAGCCAATCGCGCGTGTTCCTTCACGTGAGATGGCGATGAGATGAAAGTGCGAAAAGTGAGAATGTTCGACAGAGATACACAATCGACCCCCTGGGCTGCGTTCCAATACTTTACTCAATCAACCCTACAGAACCCGGAAAAGTGGAGGACAGAGTAAGTCAGAGTAAGCTACTACATTGAATAAATTTGGAACGGGTTAGAATAATAGTTGTTGCCTACTCGTCCTTTAAGAAACCGCAAACAAACCTCTGCCACTTCTTTTATTAAGTGAATCGTATATATTAATATAGGTATGCCAAGAATCTTGATAGTATGTTAATTGTTACATATATATAAATACACGCACGTACGCACGCACACATTATATATGTATGTATGTATATGTATATATATATATACATATATATATATATATGTATAATAAATCGTCGATTAATTTGTTTATTTGTACTTACCTATATGCTCTTAGAAAAAAATCAAAATTTTGTAATTGCTGCTTTTAATATCAGATATCGATAAAATGGAAGTTATTATATTGATAAATACTGCGAGTAACGATATATAAAGCCGGTTTCCCACGACACAATTTTTCGTACTGGTTTTCTTACTGGGAGCTTCACTGGCCGTCGTACTGGCTACGCAACGAGAAACGTTACTTGATATGGGAGCACGACTGGATACGCTAATGGATTTTTGCAATAGAACGTGTGCTATTTTCTGTACTGGTTTTGCTACTGGGTGCTGTAAGTAGCCAATGAGAAGTAGCAACTAGATCACACGATCATGGTCAACATGTGAAGAACTCCACGATTGTCTTGCGTCCGCCTCGCCAACCATTTTCTTGTCCACAGTTCGCGCTTTCGTTTTTCATTACGCTTTCTCTCTTCTTCTAAGATTAGAAGAAGAGCAAGTGCTCCTAACTTTTTTCTCCGGAAAGATTCCATTTTCCACCATTTTTACTGTTCCACTCGATGAGCTAGTTGCGCGTCTCGCTCCGTGTGAAACGAAACCAGTAGCGCGCCCAGTTTAGCTCCATGTAGCGTAGCCAGTACGACGGCCAGTGAAGTTTCCAGTAAGAAGACCAGTACGAAAAATTGTGTCGTGGGAAACCGGCTTTAAAGACTGCTTTGGGTCTGGATTTAAGTAGCGAAAGTGAAAGTGAGACAGAAGAATTCCTAAACATAATTATTCCTACACAAGTTTCTCGAATAAGAGGAAAAAGAAAAAAAATAATCCGAATAGAAGGTTATGTAGAAAACGTAGTACCTAGATTCTCGGCCCGCCAGTTCAAAGAACATTTTCGTATGACACCGAACTGTTTTTATTTATTGGAAAATAACCTTAGTCCAATGCTGGTAAAACCTAATAGTACAGGAAGACCTCGTGTACCACCGAGGATACAATTACTTGCCGTTTTGTGGTTGCTAGCAACTCCGGATTCTTATAGGTGAGTACATTTACAAACTGTAGAAAAATCAGATTTTAAAAATCTTAGAAAATAATGCTTTAATAAAATAAGCCAGGGAAATAGTAGAAAGATTATTATATATTATATTTTGAAATAATTCCCAATTAAATTTGTCCTATTAACTATTATTAATTAACTATTCCTAATACAAATATTGTTTAATTTCAAACAATAATTAGTTTTTATATAGCGCTTCTTATTTCTTTATTAGTATCCACATAATGAAATGAAAAATAGTTTTAAAATTAAAAATTTCCAAAATTTTATTTTATATCTCTTATATCTATTATTAATGTGATAAATAAATTTATAAGGAATTTCTATTGTCACAGATCTATTGGACTCCAATTCAATTTAGCCAAATCATCACTAAATCACTGCATGCGACGTATTATTCAGGTTCTTTGTAATATTTCGAGCAATATCATCAAATGGCCATCTGTGACTCATATGAGTACTGTGACAGAGAAGTTCAAACGAATAGCTGGCCTTGAACATGTTCTTGGTGCTATTGATGGTTCATATATCGAAATTCCAGCACCATTTGTAATATTTACAGCTTTGCTTTTTTGAATCTGTATTATTTAAGTTTGATTAATAGAAATTTTTGTTTATTTATAGATAGATGCTCATTGCTATCTGACAAGAAAGTGTAGATACGCTGTAATTCTTAAAGGTGTATGTGATGCAGAGCTGCGTTTTACAGACTGTTATGCCGGATATCCTGGATCTGTTGGTGATCTTAGAGTTTTCCGCAATTCTGATCTTTGGTATAGTGTCAACAGAAATCGTCATTCCTTTTTCCCTAATCAAGAATTTATCATAGGAGACAAAGCATATCCTATACTTGGATGGTGTTTGACTTCTTACAGAGATAATGGTCATTTGACACAGGTACATTACAATACATTTTAGGAAATAATCATTACTATATTACAATATTTTAATATTATTTGATGATTATATCAATAACATATTGCATTGCTAATCTTTTTGTATACACTAATTTTTGAATATTTTTAAATGTTACAGATCGAGAACAATTTTAATCATATTTTATCACAGACTAGGCAAACAATAGAACGTGCTTTTACATTACTGAAAGGCCGCTTTCGACGTCTAAAATATTTAGATATGTCCAGAGTAGATTTGATACCAGGAACAATCTTAGCCTGTTGTGTTCTTCATAACATATGTTTAAATTATATTGATGACGAAATTGAGAATTATATTGTAGAAGGCAGCAGAGAAAACGAACAGAATAGAGAAAATAATGAAGAAAATGAGGAAAATCGAAATTATGATAATGAAGGTATAACAAAGCGTAATTATCTCGCAACGATTTTATTTGAAAGAAGATAAATTGATCACAGTTCAATGTACGTGTACATTTATGTATATATGTAAACATGTTTAAACTTTCATCATAAAATCTGTAATAAACTATAAAACCAACATAAACCAAGTTATTTTTTATTTAATATAAACTGTTTTTAAAATCTTTTCTTAAATTCTAATTCTCTTTTCTCAAATCGTTTCTTAAATTCCATTTTTTTTATTCCTTTGTATTATTTATTAATATTATGCAAGAAATAATGAATGTTTTGCGACAAAAAATTTCAAGTAAAATTTAGTTACTAAATGTAACTAAATAGACAAAAAGAAATAATTAGATAAAATAAAAATACATTATTACGTATATGCTATTCACAGTCATACATTATATTAAAGAAATCTGTACTCTTTTAAATTAAGATATTGCTATATGTACGTATGTGTATGTAATAGTACTTATAATTATTAACAAAGAAACCTTTTACTTATTATAACTCTAAACTTAACATAATATTGCAATATTTAATATAGCACATCAGGATGTGTACGGAGAACTAGCTAACTTAAATAAGTAATAAAAATTTAAAAAATATTTTCTACAACTAGAATATTTTCTATTACTATTAAGTATCAAAAAACAACCAAGTATAAAAAAAACAACCAAGTATAAAAAAAACAACCTTGCAACTAAAGAATAAAATTGAATGAGGCAGGAAATGTTTTAATATAAATATGAAATAAATTATAATTTTTTCAAAAATTTGTTCATTACTTCCTTATAGGTCTCCAGAGCTTGTTTTTGTTGTTCGATTCTCTCTTGGTGCCTTCTTTCTCTTGCCTCTTCTATTTTCTGCACATTTTTGTCTAAATATTTTGTCCATGTTTCCAATTGTTTATCTATCTTACTCTTCTTCAAAGGTACTGTACAAATATCTTCATCAAATTTTTCCTCTTCGTCCGTCGATGGAAACATATTTTTTTCTGAAAGATTAGAAGCAACAGCCACAGGTTGTACACTAGGAGATTTTCCGTATACCTCTTCCATTTCATCATAGTATTTGCACTTTTTAAATGATGCTCCAGATTTATTATTATTATCTTTTATCTTCATATAATTTTTCCGCAAATTCTTCCACTTATTTTCTATTTGCTTGCTAGTATATATATAACCTTTCTCTTTAAAGGCCTCGGCAATCTTTTTCCATACAACTTCTTTTCTCACTTTGTCATTTTTAAATAAATCAGTATGCTCTTTTCGTAATGAAAAAAGAAGCATAATTGCCGAACGTTCCCATGTAGCTGCAAATAAAAACAGAAATCGAAATAAAATGTTATATATATATATATATATATATATATTCTAAACAATAAAAATTTCATATTAAAAAAGTAGCATATATTATTTATAATAATAAAAATATTAATGTTACATATAATTATAATTAATATATTTTATATCTTACCATAATCTCCATTTTTATCAGAAGGAAGGTCTGTAATAGTTTCCGCTGTTGCATCATTATCTTGGCTTTTTGAGTCTACAAACATTAATGTTATTATGAAATTTTATAATTTTCACAGTTAACAAAAATTATAGCAAGCAGAAATAAATAAAAAAATTTACAATAGAAAAATTTAAATATTATTAAGATACCTTTCTGGTGACAATTTTTTTCAATATTTTCTGCAATATTATCCGGAAGTAAATGGAAAAATTTCCGTATTTCAGGTAAATCCGGTACGGTAAAAATGGTACTATCTACAAAAATGCAAAAAAAGTTTATTATAGCCAACTAACAAATATGTGTTGCAAATATACACACACGCCTAATAATTTAACAATTTAAAAATATACAGTATTTAATGCCTAAATGCTTTTATTTGTGCATCATGTACAGTATTTATATATAACGCCTATAAATTTTGAGATTAAATGAATACTTTATAAATATAAAAAATAAACATACTATTATGTTATAATAATATAAATCAAATAAAGTTTAAGAATAAGACCCAATGCGATTGTTGACGCGTAATAGTAAATTGATAATCAATTTTAATATAATGATCAATGCTAATAATATAAGCACCTTATAAACTTACAAGAAATATACTATTATGCATCAACAATTACCGTATTGGCTCTCATTGGCTTTCTTACATTATACTTTATTTTATTTATATTTACAGAGCCTTAGGGCCTATCCAGCCAAACTTGCATAATCGCATAAACATATGCATAAGGAAGTTGATTGGTCTATTTTCTTATGCATTTGCTTATGAACCAATCAATTTCCTTATGCATATGTTATGCGATTATGCAAGTTTGTCTGAATAGGCCCTTAACCTCATTGTATAATAATACAAAATACTTGTCTAAATAATAAAATTTTTCTTAATAACGTACCATATTTTTAAAAATAAATTATTTATCATATTTATATAATGCTTCAACAAAACCATTTATATAATGCTTCAATTACATATCGTAAAAGTATATAAAATTAAATCTTACCTCTTGTATCCATTATCCAAAAAGATTGATTTTCTTCAACTGGAGATCTATCCTCTTTAGTTACTAACATGTGCACTCCTTCAATCAGATTAGCTGAATTCATTTTTGTAAAATTTTCTTAGAATTAACTTGGAACTAAAGTTCAGACTTCTGGATTTGGCGCGCTTTTCCTAATAAGATTACTCTTTCAACCCACCTCGGAAGCAGGGTTGGGAGAGTTGACTCTGTGTACATTTACTACGAATTTTGGAACGAACAGACTCCGCCCATATAGTACGTTACTTCGCGTTTCGGAACGACCATGGGTTAACTCTCTTACTCAGAGGGCGGTATTCATAGTCCGTTCTTATTTTAAGACCGTCTTAAATAATGTCTTAAGACGCCAATACGGTTCTGTGATTGGTTTATGACATCTTAAGATTGTACTTAAGACGATCTTAAATATAAGAACCGACTATGAATACCGACCAGAGTAAGGTTTTGGAACGCAGCCGGAGATCGCGGTCGCGGGAGCGCGGGTGAGCATTCTACGCATTCGGTGCGCGAAATCTAACGTCCGCCGTCCGTTGGAACCGTGCCGAATTCATGTCGCCGTGCGATAGCGGCTAAGAATTGTTATCGAGCCATAGACCAGATTAATTACTGTCGCGAGTGAGGTAGTTCCGTCTTAAGTATTGTCGCGAGTGATGTCGTACGTCCTAAGTATAGTGTCGCGAGTGATGTCGTTCTGTTATAATTGTTTCGCGAGTGCTGTCGCCGAGTGGTAATTATCGTTGTGAGCATTATCGCGCCGCGGTATTCGTCTTCGCGAGCGTGATCATTCCTAAGTGTTCGTCCGTATCCGTGTGATTGTTCTGCGTTTTTTTTGTCGCGGCGAAGCGGACCGCGTTAACCCCGCGGTGCCATCCTGAGAGTTTCCCCGGATCGACAAGTGCGAGCCCCGGGGCGGGGGGGCAAGTCCGCCACGAGCCGTACGGCCTGCGCTTAAGATCCCGCGTCGGACGCCGAGATTACGTGACTTACTTTCTTGCGTGCAGCACAATGTGGTACGTTTTACCACTCGTTTAATAATACTAAGACTGTACATAATTTGATAATATGCCTGATATGTTTATTTTTAAATTACACTCTTACGATACTATATACATAGGAATAAAAATCTTGTTGCTTGTACATTTAAATAATTGTAAATGGGTTTTTTGCAAGTTTTTCCCCCATAACTACGCTACTCTGGATTTTAAACGGGCGATCCAATATATAACTATGTTCACATTAATAACAACATGCTTAATGCAGGTAAAGGCTGGTTCCTGGGAACTGCAAGACACGAGACCATTGGATCCTTAAAAAAAAAACGAGATTGCGTGACGATTGGCGAGTACTTTACATGTCTTGCGAGCTGAGCGGCTACCACGTTGTCGACCGGATATTGTGACTCGCGCGGTTTCCACTCTAACCAGGCGTTACCGCCCCGCGGAAAATTGTCAGTCGTCGCGGCTACGCCGCACCCGATTTATTGTTGTTTGAATAAATGTGCTACTCTTTATATTCTAATTAGTGAGCCGTACTTGCGCTTTCTCACCTTCCTATCTATTCCGCCGCGCGCCTTTCCTGCGAGCCGCCCTATTCCGCCCTGCCCCTCTGCCGTTAGGCAGAGCTAGTCGGCCCCTCGCGCGAAGAGCGGTGATCGTTGTTGTCGGGTTGTCAATTCGCGTAGGATTTTGTGATTCGAGAATTGACGCGGCCTCTGTGCGCGTCTGGCGCCCAATTTTTCGTGTTGCGAGCCACCGTTCGCCGCCGCGAGGTATAATCGCGAGGGCTTCCATCCTCCCACCCCTCTCGCCCTTTTGATCCGCACCGCGAGCGTATCGTCGCCGCGGAACGCGTGACAGTTCATATGAACATTTATTCTTCCTTTTTATCCAGGAACACGCTCACAAATTTTTAAAACATACTTTTGACTCACCCTGTATATTTAATTTTATTTTAGCAGTTTTCATATAATTAGTATCTGTTAAAATACTTGTGTCAATCATAATCTGTGGTCCGTAATTTTCATTTATATCGCATGAATTATTGCATTTGACACATGTTTGTTTTAATGTTAATGTGTCATTAAGAGCTTCTTGAATGCTTTGCAGGCCTTTATTCAATATTATATCTATATTAATACTAAGAGCTGTAAATTTTCTCCCATTTGAAAAATCACATACTGTTAGCACTATAGGGCTATGGAAGCCCGGATAATTGTCAGGAGCACGAGGAATATTAGAAATCAGGATTAATAAAAGTGTAATGATATCTTCCGTTAAGATTAAATCGAGATATATTCAAAGTTCCGTTCACAATGCGTTGGAAAGGTTGCGGGCGCGAAGTATAATTATATGTGTTTCTCGGCCGGCTGATCCGTAACGACTCTCTGTCAATTCGGTATCGACCCGCTGTGTCACGTCGCCCGAAAATCACGATCGTGTGCGATCGATCGTATTCGCGGTTCGCGGCCAGGGGCGTATAACTTTCGTCAATAATAAGCGCACAATTGCCCACAATACTTTGCATGTTTTCTTTCTTACAAAACTGGGTAGAGAGACAAAAGTATATTCAGCAGCTAAATGAGCTGCGTTGCACATTGCATCTAAAGTGTTAAAACGTCTAGTATATTTTGATGGTTCAAATAACTCTGTTTCAATTAGAAAAGAGGCCCTTTCTGCATATTCGTTCTTACTAATTTTACCTCCAGATGTAATTTTTAATGATAATTGTAAAAAAAGATCATCGATCTTTTGTAAAATATTTTTGTAATCAGTGTTACAGTAGGAACGGGAATAAATGATCGTGACCAAAATACAAAGCAAAGAACTAATATAATGATGAATAAATGAGTACAATGGGTGACACACAAATATTACCGAGCTCTTATCGCTACGGCACGAAACGTGCGACTGACTCGCCGAGCCTGTTACGACCGGCAAAATCCTCGCTCGAAAAAACATAAGAAAAGCGCGTCGCTAGCGCGCGAGGACCTCGCAACGCTTAACCGTCAATCTAACATCCTCCCACCATTGAGATGACCACGCATTTTATCATCTCAATCCAAACTTAACACAAACTTAAAATGGACGGAGAAAACACTATATAAGTAAAATAGTACACAAAATAAAATTATAACGCAATACAAACGATTATATCAAAATTGAAAAGGATGACACAAAACTTAAGTATAGGACAGTCGTTCTGGCGCTTTAACTATCCTACCACTTCGCGTCACGCACGGTTCCTTATCGCGACTGCCTTTATCATCTATCTCACAAATATCCGGAGGATAACTTTCAGATTCCTTGCATCTCCTGATATCTTTACATTTGTCAGCAATAATATCATTCATCATGGATTCACTCTTTGCATACTTTAGCTCTAATGGATAAAGTCTTTGGATCGGCCGGATTGGATCGGCCGGATCAACTCGCCTTTAGCTGTTGTTAATCGAGAGACTCTAACATTCTTATCTTTTCCCGCAATCAATTCCTTTACACGCGCAAGAGGCCAATCCAAACGCTTCACGTTTGCATTTTCAATTAAAACTATATCACCGACTTGGATATTGTTTACGTTCTTTGTGTTAGATCTTCGGTGAATCAATGCACCTAAATATTCGGTTCGAAATCTTTGGCGTAAATCTTCTTTGATTTTCTGACGATACAAGTATCTCTTAGATAAATCGCATTTTTCTATCTTATCTAAATCTAGAACTCCGATTTCCCTTATCTCTTGTAAAAACATAGACGAAGTGATAGGTAAAATATCTTGTTTAGTCTCAGAAAGAAAAGTAATTGGTCTTGAATTAATCACAGCCTCGCAATCCAATAAAACAGTTAACATTTCTTCATAATCGAGGCAAGACCTTTTAAGCGTTCGTCGTAATAATCGCTTCAAAATCCCGTTTAATCGTTCCCAAAACCCTCCCCACCACGCCGCAGCAGGAGGATTAAATTTCCACTGAATTCGCTCAGTAGCCAACGTTCGAGACAGTTTCTCAAAGTCCAAATTCTTAAACATATTATTCAATCCAACAAAATTGGTACCGTTATCACTATATATGACACTCGGCCTTCCACGCCTCGCAATAAAACGTCGAATAGCCATAAGAAACGCCGCAGTGGACAATGACGTTACGAGTTCAAAATGTACAGCGCGAAAAACGACACACGTAAATAAACAGACCCATGACTTTTGACCGCCTTTAAGATAAATAGGCCCGGTAAAATCTACCCCTATAACTTCGAATACGGCCGCGTCTCTTACACGATCTAAGGGCAATGGAGCACTAACAGTCTGAAGAGGCTTCGCATCATGTCTGCGACAATTCACACACTTTGTAATCACCGAACGAATTACTTTACGACCGCCTATAATCCAATACTCTTCCCGCAAAGCATTCATCAGAATCTCTACACCGGCGTGATTTAAACTTTCGTGCTTTTCTTTAATAATCAAGTTAACAATTCGATGTTTACCGGGTAGTACAATAGGATACTTAAAATTATAGACGTCGTCGCGCAGAACAATTTTCGATTTTAATCGTATCAAATCGTCTCTATCTTTGAACGCGTTAAGGTGTTTCACACGTATATCCGCTTTCCCAGTAAAAACTTCTACTTGAATCAATTTCAATAACCGAATGCGCAACATTTGAACTTCTTTAAACAACAAATCACCTTTTACACGACTCTCCTCTTTGTTTCGACAATTACAATAAAATCGCTGTATATAGGCAAATACTCTTATCATTTTCTCAAAACTAGAAAATCTATTGAGGAACTCGTTCTCTTTCTCCACATTTCCTTCAATCGCTATGAGAGTACAAACAGAATTTTTCTTTATCGCGGTTTTCCTTAATTCTTTACTGACTTCACCTTCATCGCACGACCATTCTCTTTGCATCGGCCAACCTTCCAATGTCTCATATAGCCACTCAGGCCCCTCCCACCATCTCGAAGAGATAATCTGTCTAACCGTACAGCCTCGCGATGGTAGATCAGCTGGGTTTAACCGGCCTTGAACATGATGCCAACTCGCGGGATCCGAAAGCATACACACACACACACATATCTCTTTTACTCTATTATACAATACAAACGTAGCCCAATTACATTTTCTCTGAATCTACGCTAATACGGTCGAGGAATCGGTCCAATAAAAAGGTTTTATTTCTTTAAAATTAAGCGCTTCTAATACACCTTTCGCCAATCTAGCGCCTATTGTTGCAGCTAATAATTCTAAACGCGGTATGCTTGATCGCGCATCTATATTGCCTTTCCTCGCAGGTGCAACACGCGTTTTCGCTTGAACAAAATAAACCTTCACACCATTGCAATTTTCAACGCGAATAAAAATAACTGCAGCATACGCGACTTTACTGGCATCGCAAAATATATGCAAACTTACGCTATCCGAATCAGATATTTGCCCCAAAAAACATCGTGGGACTTTAACCTCATTAAGATCCTTCAAATCTTTCATCCATCTCGTAAATCTATCTTTTAAATCGTCCGGAACTTCATCATCCCACGTCAAATTTACACTCCAAGTTTCCTGTAACAGAATTCGCGGGCAAAGCATAACAGGACATACAAAACCGAGAGGATCAAAAATACGATGCGCAAAAGAAAGAATACTTCTTTTAGTAATTTTAGAATCAGGCAATTCTGAAAATTTTGGTACATTTATTGCCA
>NJRQ01001481.1:0-28377 GCA_003063805.1 Aphaenogaster ashmeadi
CTGGCTCTCATTTGCCTTGTTCTTTATATTTTTAATGAAAATATATTCTCGACTGTACTCGCGTCAAGGAATCGCATCAGTATTCTTTCGAGGAAGTCGCTTAAGCATCGTAGATTGTAATTAATTAATCATTAACGAATACGTAGCAATTTATCCTGTCGACTGCTATAAAGACGGCGGCAAAATGCAGCCTTATTGTTCGTAGCAGCGAATTTTCTTGGAAAATATCGGTCTTGACTACTTAATATTATCGTGTTTTTTTTCATCACTTTTGAGATGATTCTCATTCGACCTCATTAGAGAGAATATTCGTCATGCGAATCCATGAAACGGCAAAGTGGCTCCAAAAGCAACCGCGCACTCGTGCGCCAGACATAATAACTAAATGGCGCATCATACCTTGTTTGCTGGCACGCGCGTCTACGTGTTTCAATTACAGAATAATTATCGTGCCTGTCTGGCGCTGCGAAGAGCGCCGCTTAGTTTGAACGACGTTCCAAGATGTTGCCTTTGATGGTTCCCTGGCTGGCTGAAGTGAAGCCGGCAGTTCAGACCCGTCGAAAGGCAACCGGTTAGACTTGGAGGTACTTCGGGCCTCTTCCGAGGTTCTATCTTCAGCAGGTTTGCGCAATCGGATCAAATTTTTGAAATATACAATATCGTAGAATACGACGTTTATACCTTGATGGGCGAGCGAAACGTGCAATCTCTCATAAAGAAAATGTACTCGAGCGCAACATGCGCATTAAAATTTCAGGGATACTTTGTTCTTCGTTAAACGCGAAGTAGATTGCGAATATAAGATGAACGTTGATTAAGGATTTTTTGCATGCGACGAAAATCGCGAATAAACAGCTACGTGATATAAATCGCTGGCGAATTTTCTGAACGAAATCGCGCGCATTCGTCAGGTCTACCCAAATTACCCAATGAGGCTGAATCAGGCCGTCGGTTTTTCTTCGCGGGGTTATCGTAGTATCGGCGGTAAGAGAAGCGCAACAAAAAGTAAAATTGCCGTACTTACAAATGATGCGCCGAAACGAGCGACAAGGGGCACCTCGTCGCTGAAAAACACTTCGGCCGCGTGATCAAAGGATCGCTTTCGATTCTCGTGTAAGAACATAATTTGCTGTAGTTTTCCTCGCTGCCTACATGTCGAAATCTCTCACTGTTCCTTTTATCGAATTATTTATATGACGAAACATGTACATGCTTATACAATTATTCTTGAAGATGAAATATAGTCAAAGCAATTTTATGCAAACGTTTAAATTTAATAGAAGTATTTCAATGATTTATAATAGCCAGATATTTATCTTTTTTATTGATAGTGCTTTCACCGGACACCGATTGTGTGCGATGAGTGAATAATTAATTATTTCCATCGAACAGTTTTAGTCATCTGTAGCAGATTGTAGCAGGTTAAGCATCAATATCGACATAATGCTCTCGTTTAATCACAATATTTTAACATAATTACATGTAAATTCTCAGCGAACCTGGCCACGTTGTGTGACGGCGCCGAGCGAACCGGTTTCAATGAGATGACGTTAATTAACCGTCCGTTAATATAAATCGTCCGACGTAGCGACGCGCAACTTGAAAGCATCACGGTACACCAACCGACAGAATTTCAATTTAACGGAACGTAATCGTCCAAAATCTCATACGTTACCCGTGTGCGTGACAAGTAAGGACCATTAACACGGCGACGTTTAATAAGTGCTCTCATTAATTACCGCCGCACCGCACAGAATGCCACCAACAAACCAAGCCAGGTTTCCTTGTACAAATGATTGTGAAAATCCGGCTCCGCTACAATTAATTATTCTCGCAAAATAAATTAAAAACGATATATACAATATATGTCGTTCTCAAAAAATTTTATGAAAAGTTTGAAACTTCACACAAACACTTTAAATGAAGGATCGAAGTACCACGTTAATTAATTAAATTTTACATAAATAATATATTATGAAATAAGTTCGTGAAATAAAATTCTGAATCTTAATTGCTTTCAACATTGGCCTGCTTGCAGCCGCTCGCTTTTTATCAATGGAACTTAATCTCTTCGATCGTGAAGAAAGCCGATCGCCGGCCAATCTGGGTAAATGCTATTTTTTGCTCAACACCCTGTGATACCCGCGGAAGAGTGATACCCGCGAATGATGGGCAACCGCATTAATTCTAATTAAACGGCGTCCATTCGCACGTCTGCGTTGCTCGGTGCCCCGATTGCCATCGAATGTACGAGGGGGATCGAGAGGGCAATCGACCTGATCCAGAAGGCAGGCGAGCAACTTTCACGCGCACGCGCTATGGATCTCGTTGCGCGTGCCTCTCTCTTCTGAATCTTCGCGAGCACCTGCGTCGCGTTGCGTGACTCTCCTCTCTTTTTTTTCCTCCCAATCACGACCGCACGACCGCGATTTAACGTCAGGCTTTACGATTGTCAGTGCGCATACAGAGTGCTCGTCAAGTACGAACGATTATAAAATAATTAGATCGTAAGACATGTTTTACTATCGTATCTAACGAACGTAAAATCGATCGTGCAATTTACTCTTGTATTTTAACGTTCAGTGTAATATATTCCGTCATAACATAAAAAAGATATAAAGATAGAAAAAAATATCTTATATATTTAAAAACAAGTATAAACCGTAAAATATAAATTTATTCGTAATTATAGAGAGAGTTATTTATGCGTACATAAAAAAATGCAACCTGTATG
Organism: Aphaenogaster ashmeadi; assembly: GCA_003063805.1. NCBI lineage: Eukaryota > Metazoa > Arthropoda > Insecta > Hymenoptera > Formicidae > Aphaenogaster > Aphaenogaster ashmeadi. The sequence goes on from NJRQ01001481.1 coordinate 2,735, forward strand.
ATTCCTTGATGATTTCCTTTCTATTCATCTTATATTATCTCTTACAATATCTTACAGTCACAAGTTTTAATACACCTCGTATATGGCGAACTCGTTATGCCAAGAGCCACGAGGACCGAGATGCTGTATTTATATATAACGTACGACGCACTGCTTGCATTCATTAAGTTCGCATTTGCGCGGGTAAACGTACGTGGGAGCCATTACCAGCGATTCTTATTTATTTATTAACCGTATAACCTGGATACATCAGTTACAGGTTTTTTTACTGCACAAGAACGCAAGCGGAAGCCATTTCGGAGCGGTGGATTTTTAATGAGACGCGTGAATCGCGGAAATCATTCGCCGGACAACTCGATTCGCGTATCAGTCAGGAGTAGGTAATTCATTTTATTCATCCTCTTAACATAAGAGCTTGTGCTCATCATGAAACGCGTAGGCAGCCAGCGAGGAAAAAGTACGGGAGGGGAGTGTAATAACTTTTAACTGATAAAATTAAACTCGCGGGGGAGACACGATCACGTTGGTAACCGCTGCGGTGCATCGAAACCGAAGCGACGCGACCTAATCAATCTCTATTACTTCGTACAAATCGTCATCAGCGATAGAAGAAGCTCGGTTGGCCTGTTTCGCTCGGGAATGAATATGTATCAACGCGATGCCCCCCCGAGGACCGCTCCCTTTGAGCGTATCCACGACAGAGCAGGCAGGTGTTCCCTTCCCGAGATCGTTCTCTCGCGTTTATGCGCGCACGTGCTTTATTGCTCCGTCTCTCGGGCACATCTCAGTGACTCCGGTGCTCGTCAATCAGCGAAGGATGCCGGCCGTCTCTCTTGATCTCCCTCCACCCCTCCGTGCTCCGCGAGACTCTTTTTCTCGGGGGCACACCGCTCACTCCTTCTTCTCTCGTGCGCGTATAAGGGGTCATGGCCCACGAGCAGGTGCCCAAAACCACGGCTCCACACGTGAACGTCCGGATGCACGCAGACTGACACGCACTCGGTCATGCGTGCATGAGCCGTTACGTAAATCTCCGCCTGATAGGCGTCCACCTCTTCCTCTCTTTCTCTCTGTCTCTCCACTCTTTCGCGTCGCGCCGCAACTCTCGATGTTTGTCACGGAAAGACCGTGTCGATATTTCGCAATGACGGAAGCCGCGTCATAAACTGATCATATCGTAAAAAATGATGTTCGTTTGCAAATAAATTACAAGATTGTATGTCGTTATTGATTATTGTCATATCGTTCGTTAACATTCGTGATGAGTGAGGCGCTTCGAAGCGTCATCAAATAAAATTTTCCAAAAATGATATCTCTTTGTACATCATTTATCATTTTTTACATAAAATAGAAGCCCCAAGTAATGTGTCAACAACGTGTCGCGGTCCACTTATTAGTAATAAGTTATTACGTTTCCCAATTCCTGTAGTAAGAATTCCTTTCCCCCGTACTCTGAGGTTCCACGATGGAACAATATTGATTATTCTAATAATTTACTTGCCCTCGCTAGGTCGAGAACAATAGTGAGCGATTTATCGCGCTTCACTCCTATTAAGGAGCGTACACGCGGTCCGCGGTTGTCCTAGGACTGAATATCGAGTCGCTATATCCGCAAGACTTATGATCTTACTTCCCTGAATGAACATCGAGAATGCTTTAAGACGATGGCCGACATAAACTCGCTTACTGTCTTTGTCGCGCTGAACACGGCGCACGTCCGTCAGACCCCAGGACGGGGACAAAAAGCGCCTGTCTACGTGGAGGCCGGTGTTGCGTTTCAGCTCGTCAAGATGCACGCTGCATTTACCATTAATCAACGCGGAGAGTAAATGATTACGCCAATGGCACTCACGGAACCGCTGGCGTTGGCCCGTGATTGGCGGACGGACGACCGATGACGGATGAGGGTTTAGCGATCTTTCTCATCTACTTAGCCTCGTCCTCTAGGAGATAAGTGGCCACATGGATGACGTGGTCCAAGGTGGCCCAGATTTCCTTCTGACAACTATGATGGCTGGACATTTACAAAAAGTGATACGCTACAGATGGAACAGTTTCTCAAGCGCAATGTCCGTAGGCGACAAATTGAAAAATATCCAGCTCATTATTGTGCATCATGCTGCGCGCAGAAAAATAATTTTCGATTCTCCCGGTGAGACGAGTTACGATTCGAGTTGTTTTCTTCTCTCATTTGCGCGGCCCACGACGCGAGAGCGTAGCGCGGCATCTTCACATGCACCTGTAATAATATCGGTGGGTTTATAACGACGACCTATGACCTCGCTCGCGCTCGAGATAGAGGCGAGCGATGCGTCGAAGGCAGCCGTGGTAGTACATCGATTATCCAGTCATTTTCCCAGGCCCTTTCGTAGGCGCTCGACGCGTCCAGCTTCGTCTGAGCATTACATGGAGGACGTGCACATGTGCTAGTGGGTGTATGTCAGAGCTATTACATTCGGACTCGAGTAGACGGCGAGTTCCATGGGGGGAGGGCCCTCAGAGTGGACTATAAAAGGAAGGGGTAGATAGTATATACTCTTCTTTCCTCTCCATTATCTCGCTCCTTCTACTTCCTTCAGAGTATCGAGCGAGACGGACAGAAAGAGAGAGAGAGAAGGAGAAAGAGTCTGGATGAAGCGGGAGACTGAGTGGCCATTGGCGTAAAATAAACGTCATTGAATAAGTTTTTAATGCTATGTTCGTATTTAAAAAATATCATGTTATCTCTGAAATATAAACGGTTCGCTGTCGTCGATGTTATTTAAAAATATACGGGAAACCTCGCGGCCAGTCCGATAAAAACTTCGAGTTCAAAATGTTCAAGTTAATCCGACACGTAATTTAATTAAGCACTGGAGATGAAGCAAAATGATTTCACGTTTATCTGACGCATCTGCTGATGTAAGGAGCGGAGGCTCCTTTTTAGGGGCCTCTCGCCGATGTCCGCGCCGATGTCGAGGCGGCCTCATCTCTCGCCATGCACATTAAGAGGTCACGCTCCGGCAGGTGGTGGCGCGCGTGATTCACTCGGTCGCTCGGTCGCTCGCTCACTCGCTCCGAGCTAGGTACACCACCCCTATTCACACACACGGGCAAGTTAATTGTCGCGAGGGACGTTGATTTAAAGTCCCACTCGACCGGTCCCCCTCGCCGAGATAATGAGTGGCGGGCCTGTGCAACGACGGGGACCTCGCGTGGCTTAGATTACGTCTCATCTATGCTTTGCCGCCGACGTGCTTTACCATGGGCGAATGAATGGAAGACGCCCTCAGGAGATAAGATCCATAAGTCTCGATTGAGCTTCTTCACGGTTGAAATCTTGGGACGGTGATAACGGCGAAAGTGCATCAGCCTTAACGCAGCAAGCTTTTAGCTCACTCATCAGTAAATATTCCAATACGTCCGTAACTAGATGCAGCTCGCTCGTAGAATCGAGCAAGTGCGTTCATCGGTTTCGTTCGGCATCGCGTTTCGAGCGGCGCGAGCAGCGAAACCGTTGGTGTGATCAAAAATCAAAAATCAAGCAACGGCACCTCAGCCTGAGCTCCGCCGTGCCGCGGCGATGCGAAGATGACACCACCGTGGTCCGTGGCCCCGAGGTATTACCGGGAGCTCATAAATCTTCTTAAATATCTTCTCTATCTGTTCATCATCCGTACGCCGAGGTGCGGTCCCGAGTTAAGCCGCGCATCGAAACAGCTGCCGCTTAACAGTAGTTGTAATGGGCATGCAGAGTGCGCGGGAGTGCAATCAGATTTCATCTCGTTGCGGGGCTCTGACCGAGCATACATCACGCGTGCGTTCCTCCGGAGGCTGTCACGAGCGGCTCCCTCATTGTTCCCCGGTTACGGCCCCCGTGGCCATCACCGTCCGCTCGTTTTCGCTCTATTTCTTCCGCCCTCCGTCGAGGATTCAGCGTTTTTTGCGGCCGTGCGCGCGCGGGGGCGCATTAGCGCTCGGTAGTGCTCGGAGAATCTACTCTTCGGAGTTTCTCAAAGCGCATTCCTTTTATCAAACTAATGCCACGTTCTCTTCTTGCATCGCCGCATCCGCGGCAAGATTAATCATGGCGATCCGGTAGAATAACCTTCCTTAATTCGAACGCGTATACGCGCAGAATCGAAGGATCGGTAGTGCTGATAACGTTCTTCAACGTTACCAAGCGTTAAAGAGCAACCGTAGAATTAAACAAAAAATAGCGAGTTGTAATTGTAGAACAAAATACTACTTGCTCGCTCTGCCACGAGACTCGGCAAAACGAAGCTTTGCGATAAGCCTCGCGGCAGGAACAACGTTACCTCGATCTTGCAACAAGACCTTCCACTTCATCGCGTACACGATACCAGCGATGCGTCCCGATCGATCGCGATCGAGGAGCGCCGCCGTGCTAAAGGTTAAAGAATCCTCCTCGCGCGCGGCATTCTCCACGCGCACCCGTCGTAAACCTCTTCGAGATTTCTCTCTTCTCCTTCCGCCGCAACACTAAAAAGCACCAAGGCTACACCTCTACCTCTACCTTCGTGGCAGGCGAGCCGAAGGTGAACACCGAGAGCCTCTCTCGATCGAACACGCCGCGAGACACGGTTGCGCGATAGCGCCGCTTGCCGCTCACGGATCTCCGTAACTTCTGCCGTTCTACCTCCTCGTCGATCTCCGTTCTTTCGTTCTCTCTTCCGCGAGTCGTACCTCGCGCTGTCCCTCTTCTCGGAAGAGTCGCCGGCGCGCGAGCGGGCAATCGCAACTGCAATTGCGAAACGGCACGAGCGCAGTAACAGCGGCTGCGCCCGACGTAATTTATTTCATGGGCGATCGCGGCGTCTGTGGGATATCGCATTTGTCCGATATTTTAAGCCCACTACCGCCGCTTTATGCAAATGAACAGTTTATTCTATTTAGCTACCATCGATATTTTTTAATTTCGTTTTTTCTCCCCCCCCCTCTCTCTCTCCCTCTCCTTTTATACCGTCAACTGTATGATAAATTGCAACAAAAAAAATAACTGCAACGAAACGGAAACAGTTTTACCACATGACAGTGCAGCGCATTGATCACAGATGCGCTCGTCATCTTTCACTTTTCTCTTCTTCCTCGCATACCTTATACTCCCCGTCCTCTCGTTCTCCGAACAATCACGGTGGGGTGTGTGCATACGATTGCGCTTCGTTGCGGCACGAGCAGCATGTCAGGGACCGCACCTGTGCCCAGTCTCCTTCTTGCTCCTGAAAGTACGTTCCCCACTTCTCTGCCTCATCGCGGCTACCGACACCACTGTGCCGGCGATGCGCTCGTTTCTTAAAAGCGCCTTTCTCCGTACGATGTTAACGACCATTGTCAAAACTGATCGCAACGAGAAACATTGCACGTATGTAATCGATCACAGTTTTGCAAAGCTGACATGTGATATAAAGTTAAAATTGCCCACATCACGAGCAGGATGCTAAATGGACCCGCATGTCTTGCCAGTAGTTATTACAGTATACTTACGACAATAATCGGTGTACATATATAGTCGCAATTAATCGATACAAATTGCAACGGAGCGTCGGCTCACTGCCATCGACTTGCGATGGGGATTGACAATAAATTTGACGAACAACTTTTATTACAGGCAATTATAAAAATAATTATTACGAACATCACTCAAATTTATGTTCACATAAATGTCATAAATTAATGGAATTTTATTATATCGAATTCTGAAATTTCCCTAGAAAGATCTTTGATCCTTCACCTTGGACCGCCTCAACGACGCCCGCGAAGTCATTGTCACCCACTTGCCAAGATCGCGCATTTCTTATCTCCCCCATACATTTTTCAAGATGCACCTCTCGACCGTAAAATAGCTAATGCCATGGGGATGGTATCGTCTATCTGGCTGTGCCATCTCGGACTGACTAACACCTTGGGTGGCACTACGTTTAGTGAAGATATCACCGGCAGATCTAGGAACCACGCGGGACCGAGTATTTTGTCTGCTGTCACACGGTGTGGTTCCACTCACGAGAGTGTAATTTATATGCTCGCTTAGACGGGTACCGCATTGGAGGCGTGTAAAGACTCTAGTACATGAAAAGTCCCAAGTACGACATCCGAGTCATCGTGAGTCGCAGGATCACGCGGAATCGGTATTTGCTATCGCTTGACGTTCTGCGTTCCGTTGTTCCCTTGTTCGACGAATGACCGCGTAGTCTCAGCAGGCTATAAAAATTTCGACGAATATAGCCGGCGTCGAAATGGTTGAAATCTTTTCTTTGTAACTCTCAGATCGCATTTGTTATTCAATAAGAGAACTTGTAATCCGAAGACAAAACCATCGCTAGCTGAAAGTCTTTAGAAAACAAATATATCACATTCTGAGAAAGAAAATGTCCATTATTAAAAGAAAACCTCTCAACTTTTCTTTAAATGATTATAGAAAACGGAAGTATATTCACATACTAGAAGGATTAAGAGAAACGATTATATATAAAAATTCATAATTGTGGCGCCATTATTGTTCGTGACGCATATTGCAAATATGTTCGAAGTGAAAGAAGTTACAACTGTCGAATATAACATCGGCGATAAAGAATGCAAGACTCCCCGTTGTCGCGATGTTCATACTGGAGCATTAAACGGCTGAAAAGTTCAAAAGAAGGGGGAAGATGCGCTCACTGTGAGCGAGGAACGCGCGGTCCTTGCCTCGTCTTCTCTTCGTTCTTCAGGCAGCACCTGCCATGACTCACCGCTCGGCTCCCCCGCAAAACTTTGCCGGATTACAAAGACTTAAATACCACTCGTCCGCCGAATATATAGGGCCATGAGGAATATACGACGCCGAATTCGCGACGCTAAGATTCCGTGCCCGTGGCGGTGGAAGGATTCGCGGCGAGTAGAAAAAAGGAGGACACTTTGAAAAATAGTCGTCATTCCGCGGGATTAGCGATTCGTTAAGATTATAGCTCGTAAAAATTGCAAATCCTCGACGCCGTAGGGATTTGAAAGGTTGTCGGTCTACCGGTGGATCAGGGTCGGTCATGCGCGCGTGTCTTTTCATCATAGAGCCGCAGGTTAAGTTTTTTTCGAGTTGAAAGAAGAAAATAAATGAAATAACAATGGAGCTTTTGGACAAGAGAAATATATGTATAAAATTTCTATGGTTTCTAGATTCAACTCTTAAATTCTCTTATGATATAAATTTTTGTTAAAAATCTGTAAGAAAGAATATACGTGTTATATATTACTTCTTCAAATATTACTTCTTCACGCCTATAAAGATATGCAGAAAAGAAATTGCGTCGAAAATTATTTTTCTTTTTTCATCATGGTCCCCACTATGCCGAGATATCCCGAAAGTTTGTACGAAGCACACACGTTTTAATCATTTGTAAAGAATGACGACAGCGCGAATAGTGACTGGCGACGACGAAGACAGCCTTTCGAAGACCGCGGTTGGGCGAGCCGGCCACGAGATGGTAGCAATTATTTTATGATTTTTTCTCTCATTAGATGCGCGCCCTGAAGAAAGCCACCCAATGCGGGGGAAATGCTCGAAGACGAAGAGAGGCGGCCGACTTCTGCCTCCAGGGATAGAGCGTAAGGATGAGAAAAAGGAGAAAGAAAACCGGCGCATGACCCGGCGAGCACGCAGCATCTTGCCGACGATGTTGCTCTTCTCGCGTTGCTACGTTGCTCTATTCTTAGACTACGATGGGACAGGTGGCAGAGCCGCGTACGCGCCTCTCTTTGTTCCTATATATCGTATATATCGTTGCCTCTTACCCGTTGCGCTCTCACTATTTCTCCTATCTAGTTATGGAATTCCGCGCGAGTCCGTATCGACTTCAAGCACCGGCAGATGTTTGCGCGCGGAGAATGTTATAATATAAGAACGGTTGGTAACGTTGTACCTTTGAAAGTTTTACTACTAAAATGAAAAAAATTGCAAACCTATCATAACTAACCGGAGTGGAATAATGTAACGAATTGATAACGTGAGGATCTATTTAACTTTAAGCTAACTTCGAATGTTCATCAAAGAAAAAATAACTGTAAAAGTTTTATTACCGCGCAAAATTTTATTACTGCGAATTTTTCCGAGGTTCAGCTTTATACTTTCCGCTGATGTAGCGGGTAGTTTATCCACAGTTTTCTCTGCAGTTAAACGTGGTTTATGAAAATCACCTAAAGTCAGTTTTAAAGTATGATTTCAATTGTCTATGGTCACCCAAATCTATCTTTTTCGCTTTATTGTCGCCGCTCAAAGACAATGTCACGTCGCCGGTGCAGAAAACTCTTGCTAAGCATTCAACCCGTAAACAATTAGATTCGCGCAGTTGCCCTTAAGTTTGACCAACTCTATTGTTACAGTGACCCGAGAGTTTCGCTTTCGTATTTTCCCGAAATTGCGGTCCTCTTTGCATGGCAAACGATTTCGCCAAATTATTTCGTCGTAGTGCAAACATTTTTGCTCACTCAATAGAAGTCAATTATAATAAAGAAGCTGCATAGGATATTCTTCGTATCGATTGTAAACTAGCATGTCAAGCAGCTTTTAAATATTACTACTGAAAAATGACAAGCTACGCGGCAGAGACATTTGTCAGTTCTTCATGTTATTCGTGATCTTTTATATATTCCCTTCGCAATCAGATTGTATAACAATTTTAAACATAATTTTGTTAAAGAAACGATATGTTAAAAGGAAAGAAGGAATATTAAAACTGTATTGAAGAAAAAGGAAAGGTAATTTAATCCTACTTCCTGTGGGTAATCCTACAATGTTCGAGAAAATATTGTAATACGTGTTACTCGCAAGATCAAGGAAAATACGATGTTGTCGTCAGTCCCCAGGGACCAAAAGTCACGTCACGCTCAGGGGGACGAGTGAGTCCTCTTGACTACTCGTCGAAAAATAAACTTTCGTGCCAGACGGAGTCGTGCATTTACTTGGTACACGATATTCCGTGGGATACTCGTAAATACTGGAAAGCGCGATTATTTTCTCAGAGCCCGTCGCCGACTGGACGTGCCGGGACACTGAAGCAATCCTTGACTTCGTCGTCATGCCCGGGGACATCATTATTTTTCTACTACAGAGAGGAAAGGGAGAGAGAAAGAGAGAAAGAGAGTGCGGGCGACCATCCGTCAAAGGAATCGCACGCGGATGAAGATTCCCCTCTCGGACCAATAAAAACAAACTTCGCCATCCGTAGCCATCCTCGCTGAGTCCACCTTCGGGCTCTTTTCTTGCCAGTCAGGCACCTTCGAGCTCCGCGATCCTAAAACAACTGAATCGCCGCGGCGACTTACTGCGAGACACACGACATATGACGGGTATATATTGATGATTGCGGCAAGCTTTGTGAAGATTCAACGTGCGTGCTCAATATTAAATTTAACGTAACGCACTGCTTTTGTGACCATCGATGCTGATCAATGCTGAAGATAAACCGTTAAGATAGCACGGCTGCCAAAACGAAATTGATTAACCCGTTTGCTGTAATCGGGTGGCGAAACGAACTCCACGACCGAAGTATGATTTATTGCGCGTAATAACGTAACGCGTTGTCCCGCAACAGCATCTGAAAACCGGACTCGCTCCAAGTCTAGACATTTAATTCCGGTCGAAGTAACGTTTGCCAATACGAATGTTAATAGGCTACGCGAACCCGTTAAGTAATGTTAGCACTTATCGGCGAATTTAATTAATGGAACGTCCTCCCAACTCTCACTGGTCGCAGGTAGGTAAGAGTCGATTTATCACGCGAAGGCGTGGACACACGCGCTGGTGCACAATTAATCGAGTCCAGCTAGTGACATTTGAATCGCGAGTCAGGTAGACCGCATACCGTCGAAAGAAACCGAGAAAAAAAACATTAATTCGCAATAAAGTCCTCCGCCGCGCATCCGGCGTGCGGGTCCGGCGAGCTTCATTATGCGGGTCGTCGCGAGATTTAAGAAAAAAGACACCCCGGTGGTGGGGTGAGAGGTTAAGAACCACGGAATAGCGAACTGACGGCCGTGTGGGAGGACATTATCTTCACCGTAGCCGTTCACCATCGTGACATCGGGACACGTTGCCCAGCGTGACTCCGTATTATTTGGCGCGGCAGTCGCATACAGGGCCCCATGACGCGGCTCGAAGTCGTTAGGCACCATTCAAAATCACCTTAAGTCGCCATCAAGTAGCGACTATTTTGTCCTCCTCTCCTGGAACCACAGAAGAGTTCCCACTACCTACCCCCGCGGCCCCCCTCGCCGCCCACTCCTCTCCGGATCGAGGAATTATAATTTGAGCGACCCTTGGACCATGAGGAAGGACAACATGAGCTGCTGATGCGAGAAACATTCCACCGACTTGACGTCCTTCGTCGAGAAAGAAGCGCGAATTGGAGAAAATAATCTTTTCGTGATTCCTCTGTGTGCGTAATGGTGCGCGTGCTTCGCACGTGTGGCTGCGTGTGTGTGTGTATAATATGTGTGAAGATAGAAGATAATTAGAATCTATTATCTGTTATAAAGTCATCTAAATATTTTATGCGTTACTAAATAAACGAGCATAAATATGATAAAAGAAATTAGTATCACAAAAACTTTGTGTAATTCATTTGACTCCTACTCTCTCTCTATCGATCGCTTGTTTTAAATATAGTCAGCGTTAAGTTTAAGAATTCTTTTTAACAATTTACTGTACAAACATTGTAAAATAAAAGAGGCCAAGGAAGCTATGAAAAATAAAGAAGCTAAGACTAAGCTGGGACTGAAGCTCATCTGCCGCCGTTTATCTATGCATCTCGTAAACTCGTGTTTTTTATACGATTAATGCTTTACGGTGCGTATCATTCGCGTTACTTTATTCTCATTAGTTCGTTATCTCGGCAAACGCTACTTTAGTAGCATTGTCGTTAAATCGCACCTACGGTAACGCCGCACTAAAAGGGTCAAAGGTCGTAAGCGAATCCTTCTATACTCTTCGGTCGCGAGCATCGATTAGCGCCTTCGATGGCGGACCATCGGCTGCTTTGTAGCCACGTCGACGAGATTTTACGAGCCGGTTGCCGGGAAATACGTTCTACAGAATTTAAACCTTTATCTTACACTACCACGTGCCCGACGAGCTATCACGGAATTTTTGTCAGAAATATTCCTTTCATCGCTCGTAAACATCTTGCCGACAGCTGGAATTCCGCGTCACATTGTAAAAATGAAAACCAGTAACTTTGTACATTCGCACTGACGTATATTTTATGATGTATTATCAAACAAAAAAAAGAATCAATCTTCTTTAAGTCTCATCGATCGAATAAAGCGTCAATAATTAGGCATTTATGATCGTCTAGACAACGTATTAAATAAATTAAAATTCTTCGGTATTAATAACGAATGTCTTTCTTATCTTCCATTAGCATTTTTATTTCAAAGATGTAGTAACTACATAAAGGTTAAAGAGTCATCTTCACGAGCGATTTCGGACACTTCCTGCCGGGAACCAGCGCCCCTCTTGCGTTCCCTCCAAAATCGCGCGATATTTATAGCAACCACATACAAGGGTCCATAATAAAAATTCCCCATGACCACAAAATCTCACAAGCGAGCTATTCATCGCCGCGCTGTCTCAAGGTATAAGACTCGTCATTATTCGTTGATGAAGAGCGTCGAGAACGGTGACGGGCAGCATTCGCTGTCTAAAACAACGCGTTCTTTCAGACCTCCCCCACGCGATAGACGCGAGGAGTCGTCCACAGTGAGAGGAAGACAGGGGATCACGTTGTCGGTCGTCGGTTTAGTTTAGATTCATCGCGGCCCCGTCGGGCAGTTCGATACAAGAACATCGTTATATACTTCGATTAAAAGGATTCGGCTGGCTCGCTTCCGAATTTGAAATTCCACGATCGTCTCGGCCTTTTGCACGCTCGTAATATTACCGGGAGTGCTTCCTCTCCAATCTCCGCGGAAAAGAAATCGAGACGTCCTTGATTCGAAATGGTGCCCGGCTGCTTGAAAGGCGGGCAATACTTATCAACGACGAGGGTGGATCAACTCTGAAGCCTAGCGTGACCAATTCTCATGGCATCCTTTCGAATTCGAAATATATACTTGAGAGCTCGGAGCGGAACAATCTCTCTATCCAGAAGATACCGTCTTTCCAGTTAATTGGGTATAAATTGGATCCAATCTAATTCGAATTAAAGCCGCAGGATCCGCCGCGGATATCTCGTTTTTTCTCGATAGCACCTTTCTTAGAATCAAGGTTTACCCTGCCGGATTTATTTGTACGACCTTCGTAGTGAATTGGAAATTCGGTGATTAATTCTTTTCTTCTTTGTATCACAAGCTGCAACGATTTATCACTATTGATAGAAAATGTTATTTGTAATTATCTACGAGAACCAGTGAATATAATGTTGATGTAAAAAATGACAAATCATGCATTCATTATTTCCACTATTGAATACAGCGTCATATTTCTTTCGTGTACAAATAACCGCAGGTTTAATTCGAACCCGATCCAATCTCGATCCAAAGATCGCTGCGTCCAGCGTCCACCTGAAGAGCTCATCCGTAGAGCGCAATTTCGAGGCAATCCGAATCTCGAGTCGTACAATATCCCCTTCACCCCTACGTTGTACGTTTAGTCGTGCCACCTGTGCGCCTGTAAATCCGGTTATAAAAAGATCCACCGCGTTTAGAGACCGGCGCGACGAGAGTGCGAGCGAGAGAGAGAGAGAGAGAGAAAGAGAGAGAAAGAGAGAGTAAGAGTGGATTCACAAGGAGCAGTTCACAATAAGCAGTGCTTTCTACGCGGGATGCGAGCGGAGACCACCGGCCAGGCTCGTTCTCGGCGAGTAAACGCGTCTCGAATTGAAACGGCCTCGCGCGATAGGATTTAATTCATTTTCAAATCCCATGATCCATGAGAGGACCCATGAGAAATTCATCCAGCCGGGAAAAGATTCATCCACTCGCTCCGAATGGACGCATCATGTCGACGATCCAGATCTATCTCATTATTTCAAAGGGCCCGAAATTATTCACGGCACCGCGAACTTCGCAGTTAATCCTTTCGCGTAACACGCCGTCGAACAAGCCGTTGGACGAAACCGGAATCGGAGCAAATTCTCTCCTTATGAAAATCACAAGTAAATATAATATAATATAAATGATTATATTAATATTGACGCAGAGAGTGAGATGTCCTCGTGAATACTTTGAAAGCCGATGCCCTTTAACTGTATGCAACGACATCCGCGTGATTTTCAACGGTCAAAGGGATTCAATTTCGACCGAGGTGCGACGGGAAAGCGGACGAAGTACGTGTCAATTAAAGCAGACTGCTCGCTCGCTCTCGTGCGCTGCGCAGCGTGCACTTGATTAACTCCGTTTTCGCCCGTCACTCGCGAGTATCTTTTCCTGCGTCCGATCCCAAGCGCCGATTCTGTGCGTTTATACGTCGCGGCGGGCAGTCATTATGTGGTTAAGGGGACCGCTACAACTTGATCGATTATTCAACGGTATCGCGCCACCCGAAAAAGAGTCAATTATTCGTGAATTTCTTTAACGAGCCTCGCTTTTGTAGGTCGAGACTCTTCGGCTTGTCCAGCGAGGACTTTACGACCGATGTCCGATATCTCGAGGGTGACCGAGCATATGTAATAAAGCGAGCATTCGTCGTTCACGAGACTCCTATGACCGTCGCTTGGCGGATTTCCGAGACGCGTAATGAGAAGGCACGCCGGGAGAAAATGTTTAATTGCTGACAGTGTAACAAGCACGGGGCCTTTCGACGGTTAATTTCGTTTCATTGCCAGGGATGACCTCGAAACGTGCAAGTAATGCGCGAAGCGTTTGTTTCCGTCTTTCTCCGTCGAAATTCATACGGGTATGGTGTGTGTGTGATTCTCGTTATTGAAATTAACCAGCGTGTAATCAGCCCGTAAGCACGATACCTTAAGCGGATGGGCAAGGCGCGAAATCTGCAGTTTGTAGGACAGCCGCATTACTCTTCATGTACACACGGCGTAGCAAGGTGCGAAACCCATATTTGGCGATGCTTCGATAAATCTGCGCCAAGACAGAAACGAAACCTCGATGTCCAATCTTCTTGTATTATTATTATCCGCCGCTTTCTTCCCGTTTATTGCACGACCGTGGATCCAATTCGGCCGTGCGTGCGCTCTTCGGATGTCTTTTTTAATTGCTTTACCATAAAAAGCGGCGTGCGCACGAGCTGCTAGTGAACTCAACAAATCGACAGCTGATAAAACGATTTTACGAAATTCCCCAAACGCATATTATTTTTCTAACAAAAAATTACAAAATGTTTTATCATAAAATCAATATTCCCTTTCTTGCTATACAAGCATTGTGGACTTTTAAATGCACTACTGGAATGTATAATCTGATTGAATAAAAATAATTTTTTTAAAAACTGATTATCATATATATATACGACCAACAAAAAATTTGGCATACAGGCGAAAATAAAACTTATTATACACGCCCGAAATTTCATGGCAAGATTTCGAGATTGAACAAACGAGTGCTCGTCTCAGTTCAAACATTATCTGTAATAATCTCTTTAATGCGTTCCTCTTTTAATGCAATTTAATTTACAATCTCGCGGACCTTTGCAGTTTTGGCGAATCACTGTTGCGGGCCAATTATTAATCCATCATTCTTACGAAGAATGCTTTCCCCGTGCGCTTTTTCGTCTCTCGACCAGACTTCGTCCGATTTAATTTGGTCGACGCGATCTCACCCGAAGCGTGTGATCGCGCTCGATTATGGCCACGGCACCTGCTTAAGCCGTCTTCGCACCGCCCGCGGCAAAAAGTCTCATATGCTCAACTGAGTGGTGATTACGAATACGATTCGCGTGCGGCGCGGCTTGGCGTCCGATCCGCGCCGCGTCCAGCGTTTCATTGAAATCCGCGGGCCGCCGAAAAGACGTGCTAATGAGCAAGACGCATGGCTGATTACAGAGCGGCACGGGAAACGAGCGTTTGATCGAGGAAGACGCGCCGCCGCAAAGCACGTTAAGTGGCAAAAGAACGGCCACCTAGCGAGCGAGCTAGCGGGCAAATCCTTTCCTTTGGAAGGTGAGAACCGAGAGCCGATAGGAGGTCGCCAGATGTCCCGTGACCACGTCGTCGATACATGAAGACCGCCAGGAAAGTGTCATAATCTCGGGCTTTGCTCGTGCCAGCTGGCTAATTTCCTACGCCGCCAAGAGTGTGCAAATGACGCTCGGCGGAACGTGTAATGCGAATAGCCGGCAATGAAGGCGGGAAGAGGCTCGCACAAGGCCGCTTTAAGGTCTTTATACGCCCCGACATTTCAATAGTATACATTTTTGCATCGGCAATTACAATGCGATCCGCGATACGCTGGCGAGGCCAGGTGGGAAATTCCTAAAGGGGCGGAAGGTGCTTTGTCATAAAACTGCTAACGTTTTTACATAAGCTGCTTATGTCGTGAGAAACTTCTGCTAAACACTTAGAAAATGCAAGATACGGTATACTGACGACGCTGGAAAATTTATCCAGTTGAGAGGTCAATAAAGAAGTTGCATGTAGAGAAATTTAAATGCTGATTCACATCATTAATCTAAACCTCGTGGAATGCGTTATTAGCTACACAGAGTGTGAAATGCAACGCCACTTATCAACGTACATCGGAACAGGAAGCCTCTACGGCCGTGTACTAATCGTTTATATAGAATATATGAGCTACTTGACAGCTCTATTAGCATGATTATTCTTTGCCACTATGTTACCTCGCGTAGCACGTTGTCTAACATCCGTGTATACATATTGATTTTCACCACGAGTCTATGCGATCAATAAAATGATGATCGACAGCAAAGTGATTTCCGTAGAATCTATAGAGCTATGAAATTTATCTGCAGACATATTGAATTACAATATTATATATGTTTTCCTTTCACACAGACTAAACGTTAAAATTAGTTTCACCTGATGTTTATATAATGTATGTTCGCAATTTCCACCGCATACCGTTTATTCATAGTCACGAGTAATTTGAAACGTACGTTGAAACAACGAATAGTTTCATATTCCCTCGAAAGTTGGATGCGCGGAGAAGGAACTTTCGGGAAATAACGGCTTATGGAAGGTTCCAGGAATGCTGGAACTAGGAATTACTTGCGGAAAGCTTTGACAACTGACCTAGCGGTCAATTGTCCATCCAGTATACAATTGAAAGGCACGGCGGACCCTTTTCCCCAAGTTCCTCTAATCTATTCGAACGGCGCGGTCGGGCACGGGCTAGTCTCATTCACAAACTCGTGGTAGGTAACAATGGTGTTCCTGCTACGTCTATCCAAGCGCGGTTATCTAGGTAAATCTTCGAGTGAAATACTGGTAGGTTTCATTGAGCCTTAGCCACCGAGCAATTTTGCAGCGGCATTGACTGCGATCTAAGGCGACACTTGGCAAGTTGAATTGGCAGGAAGCCCGACGCCGCTTAACTCTTCTTTCAATGAGATTATCGCCGGTTACTCGGGCCTCCTGCCACCGAGCCCGACTTCATTCGCATTGTCGCGGGATACCGGCGACGACTGCGACACGACGATTCATGAACGGCAGCGGCGGCGCAATGCGAGACTACCCGGGAACTGATTCCGAGAAGAGCTTCTAAGTGTCTGAAGTGGGTGATCGATAGCAGTTGTCGGAACAATCGTTCGAGGCTATCGTTCTTCGTCACTCAGGTCGCAATGACAATATCACGACTTTGTCATGAATTATTGTTTTCGATCGCAATTAGCACGTTACACCCTCGCCCGCAGTACTCTGTTGAAGGAGCCAATTAGTGGCGAATATGAATGTCGCGGAATAATTGATTGCGCTCCGTAACTTTAACATTAAAGTCACTCCGATTTTTGCGTAGCGATCTTATTACGCTTCACGGTTTTCGCGATCCCCTGCCACGCACGTGCTTTCCATTATTCGTCGTTAACGAGTTTTAAGAGTTCTAACGATGAGCTGTCTGTGTATGCCAAAGGTTGCATGTGAGAGGGTTCTAATGGATACCGAAGTCGAACCAACCGGCAGCCACTTATCACGAGCTCCCTCGCGTTTAGCACGTTTAGCACCGGCCAACTGACCGCGTAATCATCGCCGTATGAGCTGGAATAACGCCAGGAACGCGCCAGAGTCTAAGTGAATTAGTGGTGCGTGCCCGGCACTTTTATTTTTCTCTCGCTTAGCTTTTCGTTAAGCGCAGGCGCTCTAATGGTTCGCCATTTACGGACGCAAGAGAACAATGCCCCCGATGTATCGATTTTCGCCGGTTCCGACAGTTACCTCGGCGTATTCTCTCAACGAGTTGACGCGCGGTTCAGCATTTAAAATTCAAATGTATCGTTGAACGAGTATTTATCGAATTTCACCTACAAAAATTATCACGGAGGCGTCTCCCGTTACGCGTGGAATTGCCTTTCCTTGTACGCTGCGAACTGGGGTAGGAGGATATCTCGACGATATTCTAAGGCCTGTCATTAGTCAGCGTCGATAACTCGCGAAGCAAGAGGACCCACTACGACGTGCACACCTCGCGCATAATCCTGCCTCAAATCGCGCGACTATATAGTCAAATTTGAATATAATCTCTAGTCGCTTTGACAACTGCGCCGTATTCCTAACAACGTATTGTCATAGATATCGCCCGGCGCGCGATTTTCTTATCATGACGAATGCGCTGGGCTGTCACGATTAATCGATTTAACGCGATTTCCGAGAAGCAGCACGGTCACGGCGGATATGTTAACGAGCGGCGCGTCATCCGATAGCATCGAACACGGTTTCGCGAGCGTTCACGAATTATAATTGGACCGTAATTAATGACATCGCCGTTATTGACAGGTGAGAACCGACGTCGCCGCGTGCTACGCGAGTTATTCGTCTCGACCGCGCCCCTTGATCTCGTTTTCGGGCTACACTTATTTTTAGGCTTAATTGCACCAACAGCAACGACGATGTTACGGCATAATTACCGTCACGGTACCAACCGATCGAGAGATATCGCGCCAGCAATTGCAAATGTTTACGATCGTACCCGCGCCTCTGGGATCGAATCATTTTTGCGGCGAGTAATTTCGCGAGACACCGAGTGCACGCAAGATAAATAATTTGGAAGAAACTTTATGATATCGTCCGTGGCGTAATGTCTCATTATATCGAGATGCTGCGAAAATCGAGACTGGCGTTTACACGATCACCTAAAGCTTGCGTAACGTGGAACGTACTCGATCTGATTTTTATCAACTTTGTTCTCTCATCGAATAATTGTGTACGTGGTCACTCTATATGATTATACAATAAATACAATGGAAGATTTAACTTGAGTATTTTACTATTTATTGACAATTTATTTGCGCGTTCTCGAACGAGGGTTAAAATGTGGATATATACGGACGTTTGCATGGAAAAGATTTATTTTTCAAAAAGCGCGATACACGTTACAGTGCGCATCGACGAGGGACAACGATTATAACTATTGTATATATATATATAGTGTATACTTCACCTAAAATCGATTGATATCGGTAAATAACTTAGTAAATTCCGTTAATATCACAACACATTATTTCCTCAGTTGATCTCGTACGCGCCGAGGTTCCCCTTGCGCCTCCTCGAGGAGAACCAGCCAGTTGTGCGATTTATCTGGTCGACGGATCGCTTCACATTCGCCCGATACTCGTCCTCGTAAGCGTTGAGATACAAGTTCTTGAGGAATATTTGATTATCCAGCTCGGAAGGCGGCAGGAATCGTTTCGAACGGCTCTGCTGTTGCGCCTGCAGCTCGTCGAAAGTGAACTGATTTGATTTGGCATCGTCGACCGGCTTCGACTTCCGCGAATTCTTTTGATCGTCCGCGCCGGTCGCTTTCATGGACAGAAGCTTCCTCTTTTGACGCGAAGTCCCAACTTCCTCCGACGCGTTTCGTATCCGCTTGCTGCGGTGCTTGGGCGCTCCGTCTTTGGCCGGAATCTCGTTGTCCAGCACGGCGATGTCATTACTCGGGATTGTCGATGATTGATTACCGTATGATGCGACCTTCGGCGTCGGTGTCGTGCTAGATTCTACAATTACGCTCTCTTCCGTCGAGTTCAATCTATCCTGTATGATATGTTTGAAAAATGCGTACATCTCGCCAACCGTGAAAGTTGTGCCGTTCCTCACGGTAAACTTGTCGATGTTCATCTTTTTGATTAATTCTTCGGTCGCGTTGCGCGCCTCCAGCATCGACAGCTTCTCGGTTACATAACTGTTGACGAACTCGTAAAAGCCCTTGTAATAATTCTTCCTATGCTTCTTCTTGTCCTTTCGCTTCTCGGCGTGCGAGAGACCTTTCCTCTTCGCATCTTTTCGATTTTGCTTCTCGTTCCAGCGTATGGACTTGTTGTAGAATCTCATGATTCGCTCGAATTCCCTCTTCAACTTAATGAACTCTCTTTGATTGCGTATCTCAAAATCAGAACGGATTTTGCTACCGTTTCGTCGCGACTCCGCAAGGTCCACATGGAAGAAGTTCTTACTCATTGCATTCAGTAGGTCGTGCATAGTATTGTTGCTAGAGTTATTTGGTTGTCTAGCGTCCATGCGCTGTAATTTTCTATATACCATCTTGAGAAAATCAATCATTCTCTCCTCTCGTAAACGGGATTTATTGCCATGACCTACGTGTGCTTTCCAAGTTAACGGATCGGATGCATTGGTGTTATTCTGGTGGTTAGCAATGGATGCTAGCTTCGCCTTTATTTTATGCTTGGAATGTTCACGACTTCTGTTCATCTCCATATGTAGAAGATTTTTGCCCACTTTACGGAAGAAATCGATGAATTTTCTGAAACATTAATATTTAATTTTTATTTTTAATGATGTTTTTACATTATTTCTATTAGATATTTTTACTTTCAAAAATAAAATAAAAATCATATTTACATACTTATCAACAGTTAAGTAAATTGAAATCAATTTATACTTATTTCAGTTTATAATTTATAACTTATAAGTTATAAACAGTTATAAGTAAATTGAAATCAATTTATACTCTTATTTCAGTTTATAATTTATAACTTATGAGTTATTATTTATAATTTGTAAGTTATGAATTATAAACTGAAATAAGTATAAATTGATTTCAATTTACTTAACCGTTGACTTTATTTGCGCTAACGATTTATTAATTCGTAAGTTCTTACTTGTAATTCAGGGTAACGTTGTAATTCAGGATAACATTATCGTTGTCCACTGATCTACGCCGTCTGCTCCATCTAAGTCGAGGATGCTGTCCAAGAATACATTTGGGCAATTCCTTGGGACTCCATGCACCGCCTATGCAAGTCGCACCAGTTGGTCCGTCATCGAGAACGTAACCCTTGTCGCAGTCGTACATAATCTGCTTGTTATTGACGATCTTCTTGACGTACGGTCTGTAATCGTAAACTCCCATGTTGCCGACCAGAAAAACTTTGCCGTGCTCGATGAAGCCGGGAAACGGACAGAAGACCTGAATGCAGTGCGGTATATCGCCGATCCAGTTGCCATACCGACATTCCACGGATTTGGAGAGATTCATAGGACCTCCGCCGATCAATTCGAAGCCGTCCTTACACTTGAAGACCGCCTTCATACCATGATCCGTCTTCGGTGCAATCACCATCCCATTCTTCGGACTCTTCGGCATCTGCTTGCATCGAGCTGGCGAGCAACTCGGCACTATTGACCAAGTACCGTTATTGCATAACACCGGGGTGCTGTTGGCGGCGAATTCGTAATTTTGGATGCAGGTAACCAGAAGTCTCTCGCCGTGTTCCACCACCGTAACATTATTGATGTGATCCCTGTCGTGGCTGGCTACGACAACGTAACCGTTTTCGATCTGCGGGACGACGCACGGCGCTAAACATTGCGGTAGAGGATAACGCCATTTGCCGTCTTTCTGGCAGACAGAGGAAGTATTGCCCTCCAGCTTCATGTGATCCTTACAGCGGAAGATTAAACTGGCGCCCATACCTGTGCCTACGATTACGACAATTCCACAAGAACGATTATAATATATATATAATCTACTTTATAATATTCGTTATTAATTTAAAAAAACACACCGGCTTCAATGTTTTCGATCCAACCGTTATATAACACGCCGGGTAAACCGCAATTGATTTCCTGGCAAGTAGGCGTCTTTCCAGTCCACTTTCTGTCAGCACCGCAACGTCTAGTTGCGGCGCCTATTACGGTGTACCCGTACTTGCATTCGTACGATACAATGGAATTATACGCGTAGGAGGTGTAGACAGCCTTGCCGTTGATAGGATTTTCTGGTTTCGGACATTGCACGGACGTGACCTGCATGAAATATTGAGCACGTCTAGGTACGTTTGTTTCCGAGAAACAATTCGAAATTTCATTCTTATTTTCTTACTTGAACGCATTGCGGTAATTCCTTCGGGGTCCATGTGCCATCCGCCAGGCACAGTTTCTCCGTCTTACCAACTAATTCGTAACCCTCCATGCAATGATATGACACGCGACAATCATACGTATAACACTCTCCTTAAAAATAGAATCGATAATTGTAATTTTCCCTGTATCAAAACGTTAGATACACAGATCGGTCATAATTATGTGAACTTACCAGAGTGCCATCCGTTGGAAATGTCCGGGGGTGAATCGCAGTTTTGAGGCTTGCAAGTGATATCTGGTCCGTACCATCTAGCAGCTCCTTCCATCAGTAGACATTTCGCTTTCTTCGCCCCCGTTGCTACGTACCCATGATTACAGAAATATTGCACGTCACTGTTGAGATCGAAGGTCGTCTGCTCCAACGGAGCATTGTGGCGCGCGTTTTGGATCTTCGGTGGCTGAGAGCAGAAGGAGTTGGAATCTTTCTTGCAGGACGGATTAGTTCCGGTCCAATGACCGTCAGCGCGACATATTCTCTCGGATAAGCCGACTATAAAGTAGTCGCTGTCGCAGGCGTAATGAGCTCTATTTCCGAAGAATTTTCCGTCAACCGTCATCACGCCGTGATCAATCTCAGGTAACATCGGGCATTCACGTTCGGGTTTGATGCACGACATTCCGCAGGCTCCGTCGCATCTGCATTTCTTCTTCTTACTTTTGCAATCCTCGTCGGTCGAGCATTTTCGTAAACACTTCTGGCCCATCAGCTCCGCTTCCTCCTCATCTCTCGGGCACATAGCAGAGGGTGAGTTTCGTGGGTTCTTGTAGATTCGGCCGTCGTCGTCGACCTCAGTCCTCGGCAGATAACCCCCGTCGTCATCGTCATCGTCATCGTCGTCCTCCCATTCATCGTCATCGTCGTCGTCGTCGTCGACGGCCGCTTGCTGCCGAAGCTTCGATTCCGAAGTGAGAAATTGGGCGCACAGCAAAAGCAACAGTACGATCGCACTTGGTCTCATCCTGGCCTGGAGAAGAGATTTCTAAATCCCGCGAAGATTTCACTGGAGGTATACTAGCGATTGAACCATACGACGGTTGGACCACACGACGACACCAGGACACGACGAGACGTTTACATGACCGCTTGACTACCCGAACTGACCATCTTACTCGAAGACCTGCGGAGAACCAATGCCGTGGATCTTCAGGTGCGCACGATCGTCCATCGAAGGGCACCGCTTCAGGAGTCCCGCTCAGAGCACCGCGGAAGTCATCTCGAACTACGGCCGAGGACGACGTTGTTTCTCTCGCGAGCGCGACTATTAATCGAGTCCGCCTCTTCGACGTCCGGGAGGATTAGGGACCCTCTCCGTCGGTCTCTCTCGCCGGAGTGCTCTTTCACTCCTACTGGCTCCACCTCGCTTCCTCTCGCTCTATCCTGGATGCTTTTTTCTTTATTGTACGGACTGCGGTCCCCCGCTGACGGGAATTCGCGGATATTCGCGCATCTCGCTGCGCGCATCCAGCCTGTTCAATACATCTCCTGATTTCCCCAGCTTCCAGCAGATGGCGAGAAAACGTGCTGATAGGGAAAGGGAGGCTGCGCAGCTACCCCGGGAACTCGGCTCTTCATGGTGGTCTTCGTACGCGAGCACGAGTGTAACGTACAAGCAAACATCTGCATCTTTAAATCAAATTTTAAATTCTGGTTAACTGTGATTTAACTGTAAATGGTGAGAGAATGAATGAAGGCAGACTTAAAACGCGATGCACTACTACTGATTGAAATGTAATGTTCGCCTTTATAAATCTCCTTTTCATCCGAATCTCGCTCGTTAAAATTTTAGCCAAAGAAATCGCGAATTATCCCTAAAGCGAAAAGCTTCTACCGTACCATATAATCAGTTGCTACTAAATTTTTATCATCGCGCGTTA
This sequence comes from Aphaenogaster ashmeadi, assembly GCA_003063805.1. Taxonomy (NCBI): domain Eukaryota; kingdom Metazoa; phylum Arthropoda; class Insecta; order Hymenoptera; family Formicidae; genus Aphaenogaster; species Aphaenogaster ashmeadi. The sequence goes on from NJRQ01001481.1 coordinate 26,080, forward strand.
TTCGTTGCTTCGGCACAGCTTGCTGAAAAAAAAGGTTCGGTGCATCCGGTGCACCCGAAGGGTCTGAAATTATTATTCACGCGAGAGGCGACATTCGGGAGAAGAGCTGAAACGAGCAAAAACGCGACGTCGTGAAAACGTTTCGGCGTCGTAAAGATTACATGGGGTAAAGGTGTTAAAACGCGCCATGGCGCTTCAAGGCAGAGAACTGTACATGCGAGTATGCATACGACATACTACCTGCGAGCATGTCCTAAGCTTCCGAGCACAAAACACATGCAATGTATACAATTGTCTCTCCAAAAGCGTTCGCTTTAACCTGCCTATTTCTTTTTCGCATGACGTGCAACACATACACTTTGTTTGCTAAAACGATGCCTGAGGTCGTTCACCCCTAATCTCTCTAATCTCTCACGAAGTTACCAGAACGATATATATTATAAAATTTTTTTTTCAATTTAACGTTCGGCGTTGCGACGATTTGCATAACAAAGTAGCAATTTGCCTATCTTGTCGTCAAATAGCGAACGAGAAATACGCGCACCTCGTACGAGCGTGGGTAGCGGCCGGGGGATCGGTTTTCATTGGACAAAGTCGAGTCTACCTCCAACCTATGCTTGTTAGTCGTCACGCTACCAAGATAATCCTCGATCTCTAAGTCAAGCGTCATCGTTAGAGTAAGCCTATGTCGACCATTGTCTTCGTAACGATAGCGATCAATCGGTATGGTTCGACGCTCCGGCCACACCATAGGTGATCCTCGCTCTAATCTTGGATATCGGCTTCATCGTTCTTGCACTGTGTCTCCGAGATGTCTTCATTTGTCTTATTCAAATGAGACGTTTTCGGATAGCTTTTATTTGAATAAAAGGAAACGATCCTTCTAAGAAATTCGGAAATTAAGACTTGCGCGATGTATACCGCAATTATTTTACGCTTATTGTATAAAGATGATATATGTACTTCCATTTTTACACGGAAAAAAAAGTAGTGTCAAATCAAAACTTATATACTCAAATATACTCATATACTCATATTTTCATATATTTTTCTTGGTTGACCTATATAAAATGACTTCATTCAAGCAAGTTTTCTTCATTTAATGCAATATAATCTCATTTCAAGATTGCCATAATTGAAACTAAAGATATTCTTAAATCAAGAATATTCTTTTTTTTCTGTGTAGCTTCAAAAATATTAACCCTATGAAAAACTTAATTTTGACATAAAACACGTAAAATACAGAAATTATCAACGATACTTTTTCAAACTAATTACAATTCATTTATATACTTATGTCGTTATGATATAAAATGCCAACCGTCTTTTTAATAAGACTGGTTCTGGAGTCATTCAGTGTCACGGCCGTTTCCGCGTCTGGATGCGGGTATCAAACCGGATTGACAGAGTGGCAGTAACTCGGTAGCTGAAAATGGGAGTGGCTGGAAGACAAGAGGACAACTCGCTCAAAGACATCTTTGTGGCGCCTCTACGCGACTGCAAGGAATGAAGGAAACCAGTGGGTCTCAGTCATTGGGCGACTAATTATAAAAAATATTGCTTTTCTTAATTTTTTAACGTAATACGAAATCTCATAATGTCCATTATTTCTCACGTGAAAAAGATTTAGCCATAAGCACAGATCAGAGCAATGTCAAGAACCCAGATAACACACGATATTCAAAGAATGTCCATAGGATGTTCTAAGAACATTGTAACGTTCTTAGAATGTTCTATGGACATTTTTAGAAGGTTTGTGCTATCTGGGAAGGCTTTTTTTAAAAATACAATGTATGTACAGTGGCGATCAAAAGTTTCTTATTAACCGGTCGACCCGCGCTGTTGTTTTTCGGGGTCGGCCACTTCGTGGACGATTGGCTACACTTCATTGTTCACCGTTGTTTTACCTATTGCTAACAACGCTGAAATTTCTCGCGATGTCTTGCCTTCTTTTAACAGTTTCACAACTATACTTCGCGTAGCTGTATCGCCGTGTGTGGTGACATGATGCTCGCTAGACGACTTATTGCGAACTAATGGAAACATTTCAATACCGCAACACTTTTAATGTAAACAAATACATGGTCAGAGTACCTAGTCATAACTTGGCCCGATATTTTTGAACACACAAGTTTACAAACTCTGGGAATAATGAAGTAAATATGTACATTCCTCTAACTTCAACTACATGATTTACTGCTAAAATTAAATAAATTTTAATTCTGACTGTAACTTGACCAATTTTTATTTAAATTATTTTGTGTGTTAACTTTTGACTTTTTATCACATCATTTCGAC
>NJRQ01001491.1:0-10540 GCA_003063805.1 Aphaenogaster ashmeadi
GTCAAAAATTGACCTTTCTATTTGATCATTATATTGTTTAGAAACACGAGCGTATTATAATATTATCTTTAACTTAACTTAATTAACAAAAAAGAATAACTTACCCAACCCTCTATAAAATATAATGTTGCGCCTGTGGAGTTTCTTCTGTTCGTGTCTCCTTATTTACAGTCAGTTGGATTGGACAAAATCGATAATTTTAAAAGGAAGATCGATCCCTGCCAACGAGTCATCGGATGTAAATAAAAGAAGCTGAGTCTCGCCGGAGCTGTTATGGAGTTCGTTCGTGTAACGCTCACTCTGTCTATTAAAGAACTCTATATTATTCTAATAAAGCACGTTTTCTGAATTAAGAGTTGATCTTTATGCGAGTGCCGCGCGAGTGTGCATTCATTAAAATATAGAAAATATAAAATTATAAATAGAATTCTATCCTGAAATCTAACAATAAGTAAATTATAGATTGTATAAAATAAGCATTAGAAAATTTGTTATGAAAACATATTCAAGAACTAATAATAATAATAGGACTACCGATAATTTCAAATAAAATATAGGAATAAATAGGATAATAGGAGTCAGCGTGGTAAACAATGCGCAAAATCTTGTAAAATATACCGATTAACGAACGACGTTGACCTTGACAACATATTTCAAGGTCAACGTCGTTGGAGAAGAGTTTGTTAATCAGTATATTTACCAAATAAAATTAACTTTTTAGATACTACCATTATTATTGAGAATAATAGAATTAAGTTGGTATTACAAACCAACGTTCTCTGATAGACATCTTAATTTTTTGTTCAAGCACCCACTCTCTTAAAAAAGAGGTATGCTTATGGGCTTGGTCGCTAGAGTCTTTCTACTCTCACATCCAGAATTCCACAAAAAGAACTTAGAATTCATTGTTAAAATTTTACTGGAAAATGATTATCCTTTGAATTTTATTTTTGAAACGATCTTTGAGAAAAAATCAAAAGCTTGGTTAATAAAAAAACAATTAAACAGAATGACAATATCACGGTAACTGAATGTGAAAAAAATATATCTTGGTTCACAATTCCGTATGTAAAAACAAATTCAAAAACATTACTAAAAATATAGAATCAAATCATTCTTTAGTATCAATAAGCTTAACCTTCACTGTTTAGAAAATCACAAAGTGGGCCAAAAATGTACGGGGCGTTCTACTATATGAATTTCCATGAAAGTCGGTACTAAGGATTTTTTCGGGTCGTTGAATACCAATTTTGGGTCAAAATTCCAAAATTCAAAATGGCGGATCCAATATAGCCCACAGAACGTGTAGCACGGAAACGAGGCTTCAGCAGACATGCATTCCTATACTTAAATTACTTATATTGTTGAAGTTACTAGCTTGTTACTAAAATAGGTTTATCCCAAAAGGTTGGTAACATTGTTATTTTGTCGAGTTGATCATATATATAAAAGTTCTAGTTCTAGTTTTAAGAAAGTATTCTTTAAAAAATATATGTATTCATTAACTGTCTGAAAGATATAATAAAATTATATCTTTCATCAAAATTTCATCTAAATAACAGGTTATGGGCCCAGCTACTCAGGCATTCTGGCGTAAAAAACTCTGAGTCAAAAAAACATTCTGTGTTCGCGTTCGCGAAGTGTCTCAGTTTGAGTCAGTAAGGTTAAGCCACATTATTTTGCTACCGGTCCCGGTCATACATCCGAAATAATGAGTACAGAAGATGATAAATATCGGCTACCCTTCTTTGATGGGTCAAACTTTGACTCATGGAAATTTAGGATGGAAATCCATCTCGACGAAATTGATCTGCTAGATCGAGTCAAGACCGACTACCGTTTTGAGGTTACATTCCTCCCAACTAATTCGCAAGAATTGAAGAGAGCTAAGGAAAAAGAGATTGAAATCCTTCGCAAGAATGACAAGAAGTGCAAATCTCAAATTATTCAGCGAATTGCTGATAATTAATTGGAGAGTGTGCGAGATTGCGAAACATCCTATCAGGTATGGCAAACTTGAATTCGCATTTTTGAACGTAAAAGATTTGCTAATCAACTAGCGGAAAGCAGCAGAGACAGGCTGGGTTCAATAGGAATTGCGATCGCTAATACTAGGCGGCGGAGACAAGACAGATACAGAAAGTACGATTAAATTATCGAGCATTGACATAAAGATTGACTGGATTGTAAAATCAGTGAAAAAGATGAAACAGGAAATAGTGTGTAAGAAAGAAATTAAGATGATGATTAAAGAAGTAGTTCAAGAAGAATTAGGAAGTATTAAACAAGAATTAGAAGATTTAAGAAGAATAATACAAGGTGGAGCAAGTGGAGCAGGAGGAGGAGAACAGAAAAGTTACTGCAAAGCAGCAAAAGAGAGAAAAAAGAAAATATTATAATTATTAAGCCCAAGATATGACAAGAGAGTGAAATCACCAAAAAGACAGTAAAAGAAAAGGTGGATATCAAGAACATGGCAGTGGGAATAACGAAACTAACAATAAGAAAAGGAAGCAAAAGTGCAGTTATCCTAGGATGTGAAATTGGAGAAGAGATGGAAGAATTAAAAGCCACAGTGCAGGATAAGCTAGGTAAAAATTTTAAAGTAACTGAGTTACAGCGGATAAAACTCAAGATAAAAATAGTCAATGTTGGCGAAGAAGAATTGAAGTTGAACATAATTTAATAGATATAACTAAGAAACAAAACAAAATTAATGCTGGGAAAAAAGAAATTCTATATGCAATCAGTGAAGAAAATAGTCAAAGAAATAAGCAAAGAAAATAGCAAGAAAAAAGAAATGATAACATACGAAAAAGAAAAAAAAGAAGATATATTAATATTTGAAGTAGACGAAAAAACTCATGACTTAATGTTGAGAAGAGAGAAAATAAATGTAAGATGGAGAAAATGTATTCTATTCAACCATATTAATGTTAAAAAATGCTTTAAATGTTGGGATCATTATCACATTGCAAAGAATTGCTCAAGAAAAGAAGCCACAAATGCGCAGGAAACCATAAGGAGAATGAGTGCATGGCGACAAAGAAAAGATGTGTAAATTGTATGTATAAGATTCAAAAATATAATTTGAAAATAAGTGATGAGCATGACGCTCTGGATCCGGAATATCCGACATTTAAAAGGATCATTGAGGATAAGAAGAAGAGAGCCGTACGGCAAGATGCTAAATAGTAACTACAGACGGGAGCGGAGTTAATCTTATGCACAAATGCATAAAGTCTGACAACGCATAAAGACGAATTACAACATCAGGTTACGAAGAGAATAAATCCGGTGCTTTTGGCACTATCGGAGACTAAATTGACAGCAGACATTGACGATAGCGAAGTGAATGTGCCGGGATATTAGGTGGAATTAGGTGTGATGCTGAAAATAGGAATACAGGAGGAGTTGCTTTATATGTAAGGAATGATATTAAATAAGGACGAAAAAAATAGTTTCTATTGGTGTGTTAGTGATAGATGTGAAAGAAAAATTGTACAAAGGTATGCTAATCGTACTATATCATTCTTTGAGTGCGGTACATGGCGATTTTATAAGATTTTTAGAAAACAATTCAAATTCTCACACACGGAAACGTGCCCCGTCAGTCACGAGTAATAACAAAGACTTGCACTTAATCAATACTCAGAAAATATATTTCGCAAACACAGGCACAATGCTGGTACAAGAAGGAGGAAGTTAAAAGTAACGAAAAACAATCGCGCTACACGCACCAGCGCTATCCCGGAAATTATGCATACATTAGTTCCTAAAGCTACCGCAAATGGCACCGTGGTGCCACCACGTTCACAACTTAATAATGCGCAAGGGCCCCACACACAAGACCATATTCCAACATTCCCTCACTTAAGCTTGAGGCGCATTAATAGAAAACATGTTAATTATTCGATAAGACCCAGGCTATCGTTACAAAACTTATTTTTTTCATGGCTAACTGGTTTTGTAAAGCGCCTCCGCAATTATATTCTTACTAGATATAAAATCTAGATCAATAACTTTATTTGCAATCTTTTCCTTTATGTAATTATATTTAATATCTATATGTCTCTCGACTGCGTGTGGTAATTATTCGAATACGCAAGTTTTATCGCGCTTTGATTGTCGAAATAGAGCTTTACTAGCTCAACTACACCAGAACTATCTATGTCTTTTAACAGTTTTCAACCATACCAATTCCTGACTTCCCAACGTTATCGCGACGTATTCCGATTCTGTAGTCGAGAGAGAAACTGTTTGCTATCTTTTTGAGCACCACGACACCGCACTGTTGCCTAACATAAACACATACCCGCTCGTAGAATGGCGGCTAGCATCGCCAGCCCAGTTAGCATCACTGTATCCAATAAGTTTCTCGACCTTTGAATTACAGAATCTCAAACTTGAATTTTTAGTTCTTTTTAGGTATCGTGAAACAACCTGCATTTCTCGGGCGCGGATTAAGCTCGTCGCGGGGTCAGGGTAGAAAGGAGATCCGTGAAAGAATCGCAATTACAGTTGTAAATTACTAACAAAAAGATTTATTTGATCATAGAGAGATGGATGCGATATGATTATTTACAAATGAATATGATCGCACGCGGAGTGCACTGCGAGGACGGTCGCGGTGACACAGTAAGAAACGCGCGGACGGACAAATGCACGCGGACGATACGGAGACTTATAACGCTCGGACGGACAGATGCTGACGATGCCGGGGAATATGTATAATATTACGCGCGGACGGACAAATGCACACGAACGCGACGAAGATTTAGTACGCGCTGACAGATAATTATTTACAAATGATTTACAAATGATTTACGACCCTTTCGTGGCGCAGGTTTGGGCTTACGCGAACGCGGCTAGGTAGCTGGCACGAGGGCGCCAAGTATCGGATCGATACGCGGATCTAGCAATCAATAGGCGAATCTATTCGTACGATGGCCGTTGCGCGAGGGGCGGCTCCTACCCGCGAGATTTCGGCGCATGGACTAGGCCCACCCGCGGCGCGCGGTGACGGCGCGAGGCGCGATCGCGGTTCGCGTAATTCGCGCTTGCAAGGAAATCAAACCCGCCCGTGCTCGATGATCAGAGCGGAGGTACTGGATCGGTAGCGGCTGCCGAGAACACTCGACGGAGACAAAGAACACTTTACCCCCTTGTTCTTGCCGCTACCGTTGAGTAGAGGTCTAAATATCAGAGAGACGCCAAACTACCCCCACCATGCCGCCGCGCCGCCATCTTAGATCCTACACGCACGTGATGTTATAGTGGTAGTGACGGTGTTTCAGTATTAGTCCATGTATATGTAAGGTTAGTTTACGTTTTAGTATTCCCTAGGTTTACTCCCACTTTGTCACCGTAGCCGCCATCTTAAGAATTGATACCCCTGGTCCGCTCGGGGGGTTTCGGTAGAATTTGGTACGGTTCGGATCCCCGGCAGCGGCGGCACGATCAGGGACGCTCGGCGGCGGTCGATCTCGAACGGCGGATATACGCTGCGTAATGAGGCCCCATTCAGGGCGCTTCGTTACAATCGTAACACACGTTTCAATGCATTCCAATGCGGTTTCTCAGAATTTGCAGCAAATGATCCAGACATCGTTATAGCATAACCTAAGTCCAACTGTGTAGCTTAGTAGGCGTACATCAGGCTACCTAGCACTTCCCGACAAGGGATGTTCTTCATTGTATTCTCTTCCGTGGTGTCCTCTGGTGACATTTCCTTGGTTAGCTTCTGGTTGACGTCCAATGAGGTCTTGACTGGAATACAATTTTCTATGTTGAAACGTTTTAGTACGTTTTCAATATAATCACTTTGGTTCAAAAAAATCTCTTTGCTTCTTCGGTCTCGGCATACATTGATGCCTAGAATCTTCGAGACTGGACCTAGATTCCTTATCTTGAATTTCCTTTCCAACCTTTCAATGATTGACCGTTTTAGGTTTTGGTCATTTGAAAACAATAAAAGGTCGTCCACGCAGTCAAGTACATAATGCTTTCGTCTTTCTTCAGAATGTATAGACTGCGGTCCATCTCTGAGCGTTTAAAACCTAATTCAACCAGAGCTTGATCAAGCTTTTTGTTCCATGCGTTGGCTTCTTGTTTAAGGCTGTATATTGCCTTTTTGAATTTGCAGACTAGATTCTCACGACCTTTTTTATAAATCCCTCCGGTTGCTGCACATATGTATATCTCTTCTTTAGGATTGCCATTGAGGAAGACTGTCACTACGTCTAAATGATCTATATCATAATCTCGATTAGCAGCTATAGCAAATAAACACCGAAGCATATTAAATCTTATTACTGGACAAAATGTCTCATAGTAGTCCACGCCTGGAACTTGCTCATAGCTCTTTACGACTAATCTTGCCTTATATCGTAACGAAACGTCTACTGGATTATGCTTAAGTTTGAAGATCCTCCGCAATTTCAGGATCTTTCTTTCTTCGGGTGGAGTACACAGCTTCCAGGTTTGATTTCTCATTAACGCGCTGTATTCTTCCTCCCTTGGTTCCATTCTTTCGGATGAGTACTACCAAGAGCTTCTTGAATGGTTGCAGGTTCTGCTCCTGTGGGTTTAATTGATATACATTAAACGTGACATATTCTTCCCTACCTTTTAGTTTTGGGTCGCATTTACTTCGACGGAGTACAGAGGTATCTTCACTGTCATGCGGATGGCGGACTCCTTCATTTTCGTCATCATCCAATTCAACTATTTTGCCGCGTGCAGCTTCCTCTTTCCCGGATTGCGAATCGCTATAATCCTCAGATTCAACCTTTTCTTCATCGGGTGTTACGAAACTTTCTTCGTAGCTCTTCGTGTGCTCCAAATAACTCCAAATAGAATATACAGGATTTGGATTCTCATCCCACTTTCTACGGAGCTATTTTGGAATATGCGCTAGTGCCCTACAACCAAAAACTTTCAAGTGAGACAAATCTGGTTGCTTACCTGACCAGATCTCGTGTAGGGTTCGATATTGTAGACTCTTCACAGGTGAGCGGTTTATTAAATATACCGCCATCGAACACGCCTCTGCCCAAAACTTCATCGGTAAATTGGCATCGATGAGCAAACACAACGTCCGTTCTCTACTACCCTACGGTTGCTTCGTTCCGCTAGCCCATTTTGTTGTGGCGTGTACGGAATTGTCAATTGGTGCTGGATGCCCTCCTTATAAAGAAAGCGCTTGAAATCTTCGTTAACAAATTCGCACCCGTTGTCGGACCATAATGCCAAAATACGAAGGTCTGCCTAGTGATGAATTACATCAAATTTGATGTAATTTCGATGATTTCGACGTCGATTCAATGTCGATTCGATGAATTTCAATTAGTCATTTCTCACTGGGTGTTTGCCTCTCAACATATGCTTTATAAGTTTTAACAGCATCAAGAGCTTCATTTTTGTTTTTCAGGAAATATATACTCAGCCGCCTAGAATAATCATCAATGAATAAAATAAAATACCTCGCACCTCCGATAGATGTTTGTTCCATCGGTCCGCAGATATCTGTGTGGACTAGCTACAACGGCCTCGATGCCTTTAGTTCCTTCTTCGCTTTCGCGGAAAATGGTGGTCGTGTCTGTTTCCCCTTCACGCAAATTTCACACGGTTGACACTCGGATCATCAAATTTTAGACCACGTGTATACTTATCACGTAAAAGTTTCATGCTCACCCTATTTAGATGTCCAAGTCATCTGTGCCACTGTAAACTTGTGCCTGTTTTACAACTGTATACTACGTTCTTCATTTGTACCAATTTGTAAATGTTGTCAGTCGGTTCAGCTACTGCAACCACGTCACCGTCGCTGTCCGCTATTTCATAGATATGTTTGTTGAATTTTACAACATAACCTCTTTCACTAATTTTACGCCCTAACAATAGGTTTACGCTAAGGTCCGGAACGTAAAGTACATTTTTCACAGTATTGTCGCACATTCTACCGTACACGGATATCTGTGCCTTTACCCTCAACTCGTACCCAAGGAACACATGACAGTCAAAATGACATCATTTTGACGTCATAATTTCATCATGGCAGAGAAAGTCAACATGACGATTTTTGGTTACAAAATTTGACACTTTATTGACGTCTAGAAAACGTTTTATTACCCAGTAGACAAAAAGATATCTTTTAGATTTCTAATCTTAATTATATAATTGTACTTTCAAAGTAACATCTCTTTACTTTCATCTTGGAATCCACTTTTGGGGATTCTCCTTCAAAGAATCATATTATTAGAACATGAGACATGAGTGAATAATCTCATAATATTGCGTCTTTTATTCTATCCTGTGTGATTTTTACTTACGAGAAAATAGACTCCACCGCGTCCATCTGGTGGCGATGCCGTGTATTGCTCATGGGTAAGCGACTTCACCGGATTGTATAGAAATGTCTTAAAGACATCTTTTAAGCAGGGTCGAGTAAGTTAATATTTTTTAAAACTAAATTAAGTTGAAATTAATAGCTTATAAAATTAATTTAGTTACGTTAAAAGTTACATAAACAAAAAACGAACTCAGTTAAAAGTTACGTTAAAATTAAATTACCTTAAGTTAATTTAACATTAATTAAAAGTTAATTTTGAAAAACGTTATTTATATTAAATTAGAATGTCGTAATTTTTTAAAGTTAGATCATTCAAAACAATTATAATATGGATTTATCAATTAAATTTAACATTCTATTTGTAAATTAAGTTTATATGAAATAACAAAAAAATATTGTTTTCATGTGAGAATGTATTCTTTCTTTATAATTTTTTTCTTTCATATAAATAAATTTTTAACTTAATAAAAAAGTTAAGGTAATTATACAGAAAGAGGACAACCTCACGTATGACCTTGACCTTGACATATGTTGTTAATAAGTTAAAGTTAATACCTTTTAAAAATAACTGGTTGAAGTTAAAAATTAACTCATTTTAAATTAACTAAGTTAATTTAAAAGTTATTAACTTTTGACTTTATTATTTAACTTTTTAACTAGTTACTACCCAACCCTGCTTTTAAGAGAGATCATTTAGGTACCTTTAATATGTCTATCACAAATATCTTAAGGAGAAGGTTATTATATTGTAAATTAAATGATCCATTAGCGCATCGAAGTGACATAGGGGACATACACATTACGAATAATAATTATGAGAACTCTTTCATCACTTCCAGAAAATTTCACACATACTGAATTTGTGAGGCCAACGCAAAATCATCTTTTCGTCATTGTGCAGCATATGTGATCGACATGCTGAAATCAATTTTTCGTCATACGGAAAATACGTGACCATTTCGAATCAAAATAATATTATTTTGACTTTCTGTTAACTTTCGTGTGTTCCTTGGGTAGTTTCGTATTATTTGCAACTACCACTTCCGATTCACTTAATTGCACGAAAGAATCGGAGAGCTTCCTGTTCGGTGACATGTGTACGGACGCCGCCGAATCCAACCTTTATTCTTTATGATCAGAAGACTATTAATGAGAAATGCTACCTTGGTATTATTTTCAGTCTTCTTGTCTCGCTCAGGACGCTTCCACTGTGGCTTTCGCTCCTTATCTTCTCTTTTCTTTTCATTGCAGTCATTTGCAACATGTCTTGATTTGCCACAGGACCAGCACTAAAGCTAAGACTCCATGTACGCGGAACAGCGCGGAAAGAGCGCGCGGAAGATTGTCATGACCAATCCTTCCGCGACGCGGAAGGATCCTGGCTTCTGATTGGTCATGACAATCTTCCGCGCGCTCTTTCCGCGCTGTTCCGCGTACATGGAGTCTTAGCTTTAATGTGTTTTGATTTCGGTTTCAATTTCACACCTTTCTTCAAAAGCTTGCAGGAGATTATTCCAAGCGTCTTTCGCGGTAGCGGCATTCGCCACATGCATATAGAGTGTTTCGTCCACACTCAAGACGATTTTTGCCTTCGCATTTGCGACTTTTTCTGCATTCAACTCAGTCCCGAGCACCGCTGTCCACAATCCATCCAGACTTAAAAGATTCTGCATTGCTATCTTCCACGTTGTGTAATTTTCTCTTCCACGTAGTTTAGCAATGGAAAGAAGATTTCTCGTATCGGCCATCTTGGCCATCTCACGGCACAACTTTTGCTTTCAAAAGAAAAAGTCACTCGCGAACTCACGGAGTGGGTAAATCTGGGCCCATAACCAAATGTTAGTTTAAGTTTCTCACACGCGGACACGTGCCCCCGTCAGTCACGAGTAATAACAAAGACTTGCACTTAATCAATGCTCAGGAGATATATTTCGCAAATATAGGCACAATGCCGGAACAAGAAGAAGGAGGAAGTTAAAAGTAACGAAAGACAATCGCGCCACACGCACCAGCGCTATCCCGGAAATTACGCATACATTAGTTCCTAAAGCTACCGCAAATGGCACCACGGTTCACAACTTAATAATTAATAATGCACTGAGAGAAAACGAAATAGTTCTGGCAACTATAATTTGGCAACTCTGAAATTTAAGTAGTTGCAACTAGTTTTACGAAGTAATAAGAACT
>NJRQ01001492.1:0-10206 GCA_003063805.1 Aphaenogaster ashmeadi
AGAAAATAGTGAAATAGTGAACCAAAAAATAAATGATAAATGATTATCTGTAGTGTAATAAGACGAGAAAATATGCGTAGAAACTTGCACCTTATCTACAATATGTGCATATTCTACTACAGAAACAATATTAAAACATTTCTTAATGGTTAAAAGATTACTTACGCACCACGAAAATCATTAATGGCATATGCGTCTCGAGACAACGGAGTTTGAATACTGCCACATAGATACAAAGTATGGGCAATAAAGTAACAATCAATTGTATGATACCAGTTGTACCAACTTAAACATTCTAGATTACCCTAAACAGTCAATGACCCATGGTACCCCGTGGCTCATGGTGCCCCGGTCTCCCCTATAGGATGGATGTGAAGTGGAGTTGTGAATTGTCGTTCCCCAAAAATACCATCAACGACTTGTTGTGTTGAGTTGGATGGCGTCTCCACTATATGTGCCAGACGTACGTCTGGCCATTAGATGTTCTTGCCGAATTTGTTTATATGTTGTTATCCGTGCGATCAAGTACTTTTGCGAGAAAGCGCGCTCGCGCGCGCGCGCAGCAACTAAGTGGTGCCGGGCTGCCGCTTTATAGGGGCACACGCGGCCACCCCACAGTGGTTTATCACAAATATATCGTCATGCAGATACCACGATGCATATGAATTCTAAAAAATATAATGTAGGAACCAGCACGTCAAAAGAAAAATTAAACACGCCAACTAATGAATCATTTTTATCATTTCAAGAACGAAAATTGGAGAATCACTATGCACTGATGATCATCGCATTGCTGAGCTAAATATTTTAAATAAAACTGCAAACATGATTCTAGACTTGTTTTAAGATAAAAGAAAAGATCCAAAAGTAATAAAAATTATGAGCATAATCTTTTTATAAAATTTGCAAATAAAAGATGGCGAATTAGACTAGAACAAATATAGAGATGTTTCGAAAGACTCTTAGATTGAGGCTGAAATCTAACGGGAAATAACAAGATTCATAAATCTCAAACCTGAATATATTCCATGCGGGAGTGTCTTCTGACTAAATCGAGCGCCTCAAAGAAGAGTCTGTCCAGCAGTATAAACGTTGTTACGCTGATCATCTCGAGGATCAACTTTACCGTTTGGCCGATCAGGTGCACTCGCTCGACTTCACCCGGCCGCATGCTGTATGGATCCACGAACTTCGATCTCTCGATCTTCTTCAGGGGCAGCAGGGTCAGGCTACCACGAGCCTTCCGTCTCGCGTCGATCTTTCGGAAGTACGAAGTAACATACACGTTGTCATGCTCGATCTCGTTCAGATATTTCTCGTGATACGTCTGAGCATTCATGATGATTCTTAAGAAGATGAAGGACAGACATCTGGATAATTATATAAAATATATTTTGTATGCTGTAATGATGGACTTTAGATCAAGCCGAATTTTTCTTATATATAAAAAAATAGAAGAAAAAGCTAATATCATATAAAAGTATCTATTATATTTGAAAATAAACAGGTGTGGTGTCATTAACAAAGAAGCAAGTTTCGTCAAACCGTGCAACATTTTTCCACATAACATTTTCTTCTATTTTTACTCTGAGGAGAGCAACCCATCCAAGTGAGTTGCTCTCCTTGGAATTCTTCTACATTCCTATTATACCTTTTGATAATCATCATCACTGACTCAAAGACTTTTCTACGTGCGTTGAATTCGTGCATTACAGACTGGGCGGCGTCCGTGGCGTCGTGAAGGTCAAGGATCACCGGCATCTTCTTCACTCTGTACTGAAGTTTCGCGTCCTTGAGACTTTTGCTGAACGCATCCCTGGCTCCTTCATAAAGAGGAGACAATATCTCGCGAAAACGTCGCGAAGAAGTTCAATTTGTTCATTCCAAAATTTTTATCAAATCATGGATTGACGCAAATGACATTCACTTTTTAAAGCGACGTAACCCTCGCCGATGCCAGAGTCCACTTTTCCTTCGGGATCACAGATGTTGGAACCGCCGAGGGCCTGCACCAGGTTGCACACGAAGGTGAGTTTCATCGGCCAGCACAGCAGCCAGGCCGCAAAGACCGTAACCGTATCGTAACACTTATCGTAAGCGTCACCGAACATATCTCTGAAAAGTCTCGTTATGTTAAACTTCATTGTCAAAGTCAACACAAATCAGAAACATAAAATTAAAAGGAAGTAATACTTAGAGAAATTAAAGAATATCAATAGTATGTTTGTGAAGCTTAAGGCAATGATATCTTCGCGACAACTAATTATTACGAGGAACAATTGTATAGCCAAATAGAATTAACTTTCATATCCAAGATTATTCTTCCTGAAAACTTCCTGAAAACACGAAAGAAATCTATTATACGTCTTTCGTTTATCTTCTTACAAAGAGAATTGTCGTCTCGCCAATCGTGTCATTGGTACCATCGTACCATTCGCCGGATCTGCATGGGGAATGAATTCTTAGAAATCTGTTTGTGAAACACGAGAAACGTGTCTCAATTATTCGCCGACTACGAAGTTCGTCGATGTTATTTAGATGAAGTCCGCGTTAAACGTCCTACCTGCATCGCTCGGCACCGCGGCTAAGCTGCTCTTCGCAGCGCGCCTCAATCTTCCTCTTGTACTTCGCCTCGTAAACATCCGCCTCAGACTTCGCATTCGCGATCTCTTTCTCATGTTTCTCCTCGATCTCGTCGCTCCTCCTCGTATCGTCCTGGAGCTCATCCAAATAGTCGTTCTCCTCTTTCAGCCTCCTCATCTCCTCTTCGCCCTCGATTTCTTCGACTATCGGACTCATCAAATCTCTCACCGAGGATAAAGTATCCTTCAGCTCGTTCGCGTCTGCTTTCATGGCGAGCACCGCCTGTATCATTAGATATTTCGACGGTTACTTCGGTGACTGTGGCGCGAAGTTTCGTTGCACAAATACAACTAATCTTCCTCGAAATTCGATGCTTATTGCATTATTATTTTAACGAGCAGATATACACCTGCTGGAATGGCTTGAACATGAGATCGAAGCGTGTCTGGGTGAGATTGTACGTCAACTGCGTCGTGCAAGCGAAAGTTCTCACCACTTCTTTACTGTTGTATGTTAAATTGAATATCGGTCCCGCTATTATGTATCCCAGGACGAGAGCCCTTAAAACGTTGCGTCCGGATCGGCCGAGGAATGTCGGTATTGTCAAGAGACAGATGCATCTTACCTATTCGAAATGCAGGGTTGGGTAGTAACTAATTAAAAAGTTAAAAGTTAAATAATAAAGTTAAAAAGTTAATAACTTTTAACTTAACTTAATTAATTTTGAATGAGTTAATTTTTAACTTCAACTAGTTATTTTTGAAAGATATTAACTTTAATTTATATAAACTTTTTTATTAAGTTAAAAATTTATTTATATTAAAAAAAAATTATAAAAGAAAAAATACATTCCCACATAAAGACAATATTTCTTTGTCATTTCATATAAACTTAATTTACAAATACATTCCCACATAAAAACAATATTTCTTTGTTATTTCATATAAACTTAATTTACAAATAGGATTTTAAATTTATTTGATAATTCATATTATAATTGTTTTGAATGATCTAACTTTACAAAATTACGACATTCTAATTTAATATAAATAATCATTAAAATTGACTAGACCGCTATATGTTTAAAACAGTTCAAATTCGAGATAGGCCACTGACGGTCATAGCAGATCTTAGTGCTCCAATAATATTAATGTGTGATTTTTCTATAAACTGCGCGCAGTGGCCTATCTTGAATTTGAATTGTTTTAATATAAATAATTTTTTAAAAATTAACTTTTAATTTAACTTAAGTTAATTTAATCTTAACGTAATTTTAACTGAGTTAGTTTTTTGTTTATGTAACTTTTAACGTAACTAAATTAATTTTATAAACTATTAATTTCAACTTAATTTAGTTTAAAAAAAATTAACTTATTTAATCCTGTCGAAACGACAGAACGATGCCGAATATTCTTTAAATAGTAGTAATTAAAAACAATTTATTGTTGAACATCCACATATTTTCCTCTAATAGCTAATAGAATAAAAATGTTACTGTTTCAATGTTCTTGCATAAACTGCTCATAATTATCATAACCACAGTTTCTTATTATCATTGGAAATTGCGTCGAACCGCGCATTTACTCGATAAATATTTGTAATTCGATATAAGAATCGGATTGTGTGGCAACGTGCGTGACGCGACTATACATACGTTACGGCGCAGTTGAATTCACAAGAAATACCTACGACAAGTTTCGATTTGCGAAATATTTAGCAAGGCAAACGGGTTGTTTCAGTCCGGCTTTATTAAGAATTCCAAACAATAAAAACGCAATATAACAACAAAAATATGGACTTTTAGAAAGAAGAATATTTCTTGCAGGGAGACATCACTGTTGCCGCCTAATCGAATGGTATATCAATAAAATCAGGATATATATATATATCAGATATATATCGTGATATTTATGTATTAATGTATATCATGATATAGTTTCATAAAACTAATAATTTAAACTGAATAATGGCAACATCGTATTACTGATAAGACACAATAGAAAAAAAGCTAATTTAGAATGGGTATGACAGGATCAAACGGCTGAAGTAGTAGCTACAGAAAGAAACTCTTCAGATAATGATATCTTCTTATCCACGTTAATTTGATAGTTATTTAATTTTTTTAATTTTCTTACATTACGTATTATCTTATCAATTCGTCCTATATTCTTGTATTTTATTTTTTTATAAAAAATATGTTATTTACAAAAAATTTTTAATGATCTTTTAGAAACAATAAAAATTTTGACACATAATTCTAGATCTTCTTTTTAAAATAGAAAAATTTGATATATAGGCTGCGTTCCGATATTCACTGCGAGTACTGAAAATCTATAGTATACGTGACGTAAACTATAGATTTGTAGTACTCGCAGTGAACATCGGAACGCAGCCATAAATACCCACATATATATATATATATATATATATATATATATATATATATATATACAATATATATAAACTTTGGCACACAATTCTAGATTTTCTATTGTAAAAAGAAAATCTAGAATTATGTGGCAAAATTTTTATTGTTTCTGAAAGATCATTAAAAATTTTTTGTAGATACATATATCGATATATAACGGATATTTATATAAATGTCATGATATTTTTGAACTCTGATACAAAGAGTAATAAGCTGAATTGAGTGAAGTAAGAAAAGAGATTACCTGTATCGATGATGCACATCCTATCGATAGCATCGCGACAAGGATGGCCCCCAGGGAGATACTGGTATACGTGTCAAATTGTAGATCGACGATTATGCCCTCGTACAACACGACAGCTGCGACAAATCCGAAGAGAAATCCGATGAAGGTCCTCGCTTTCCGATGGGTGCCGATCGGATCGTAGCAGATGTGAAATAGGGTCGGACATTTTTTCAGATAATATTTCAGGAAATCCCTCCGCGCCTCCTCGATCAGACGGCCGCAGCGATTAATCCGCTCCAAGCCGGGCATCGGTTCCTCCTTTTGCGAAATCAAAAGTCCTCGCTGATAAGCTACTTTGACGTGGATTATGAAACGCGAAACTTTCGCGTTGATCTCTGAAATCAGACGAATGTCTATCCGACGGATGGAATCGATTTTTTCTTGAATGCGAATTTTCTAAGAGGATTCTATGCACACAGTTTGCTAAGGCACAATCTGTAAAATTCATCGATCGTTGAATGCAAAAATATTGGATGTATTGAAAATTTTTACTAAAATATTTGAATAAATTGCTGCTTAGAAATACTGATGAATAATATATGTGCATAAAGACATAAATGTGCATAAATTGCTGCTTAGAAATAAAATTGTTAAATAAAAGAACACGGATATTTCAAAAACACGAGGAAATGTCGCAAGTGTGCTAAATTAATTGTAAATTGTTTTATTCATGTGACACCGTGATTACGTGCTCCTCAAAAGTACGTTGCCGAGATTAGAGGAGCAATTACATGAGGAGATTTCTACGAATCAATTTTGTCTGCGATAGAGGACGATATTGCATTGCAATTACTAGCAATTTATACAAGGACGAAGTGCCTCGAGCGAGGAATTTTAATTTACGAATTAAAGAAATTTTGCGGGAATGGATAACGAGAGTCGATGATGACACAATCGTCCCTTACGCGAGTCGTCTAAAAGTCGAGGTCACGTACACGTAATGCATCGTCTATGGAATACGAAAAAAGAATTGGAACACGAGAATTCTTTTCACGTATGACACATAAATTCCTCGCTATGCGCTTTATCTACTTGTTTATGTACTACGTTTTTCTACTTAATACAAGTATAATGATCGTTACACTACGTATTTAGGATTAATCTTTCACATCCTTCATATTATCAAACATGCAAAAATATCATTTAATACAATTGTTATATACAAAAAAATGTTCTAACATTTGTTAATCCATTTTGTTATAAAATTTATTTTATTAATTATTAGTTATGGTTTATTTTATTTTCTTAAGTTATATTTTACGTTTTAAGTTTCTTCAAGTTTTACAGCAATTGTTGTTATTGTCATGGTAAACTCGTGATGTAAAAAATAAAATTCTTAATTATCTGCAGCAATAACTGTATATAATAATGTATATAATAATATACACATAAAATAACTAATATTATTCTTTTCCGATAAAAATAATTTATACAATAATCTGAAGAATAACATTAAAATAATGTTAATAATATTACAATGTTAACATAATGTTAACAGCTTTACGATAAAAAATTTACAAAAAATTCTACATTCAGAGAGAAATATCTATGCACCGACACAGGAAGTGGCTTCATCGCGCGTATTTTTTTCTCGATAAATTATGGCAAGGTCGCACGAGGACGATTTCGTGCGACTAACGAACCGTGTCCAGGCCCCTTATAAGACATCCGAAGTAATGAGCTTATGAACAGTAAATCGGGAGCAACGCATCAATCTTGTTCGGTACAATGAAACACCTAGTCGTCGCCCTTATCGCCGTGTGCGCTCTTTCGTTCTCCTCCGTTCTCGCCGAGGAG
This sequence comes from Aphaenogaster ashmeadi, assembly GCA_003063805.1. Classification (NCBI taxonomy): domain Eukaryota; kingdom Metazoa; phylum Arthropoda; class Insecta; order Hymenoptera; family Formicidae; genus Aphaenogaster; species Aphaenogaster ashmeadi. The sequence continues at coordinate 7,095 of NJRQ01001492.1, forward strand.
ATGTACACCACAAAATTCGACAATGTAGACGTGGAGGCGATAATAAGCAACGAGAGGCTGTTAAACGGATACGTGGGTTGCCTGCTCGATCGAAATCCCTGCACCCCGGATGCGGGGGAGCTGAAAAGTAAGTGCGTCGAACGGCGAAACGCCCGTTCTTCATGACCATCCTTTAACCCTAGAAAGATAAGCATATGTGTGTGTCTATTCGACGTATAAAATTTAAATTGCATTTTTCAAATCATTTCTATAAATATATTTTGTTTCTTTATTTTTGTATTTATTTTAACAAGGTATATATCTATAAATAAAATGAAATTCAGTATTATGCAAATATATTTCTTCCAAGAAAATTAACATTTTGTAAAGTATCTCTAAAACTCAACACTATAAAATTCAAGAATCTTCGTCGACGCATACTAATGGACATAGCTTATAGTTCTAGGGTTAACGACAAATAACTTATGTATATATATTCCCGACACTCGGGACGTTCTCGAAAGCAGAACGTGAAAGCAGAATTTTGTAATTTTAATACACGGAGAAAATTTTATATTAAAAATTACTACGTATGGCAGTAGCCGTGGACCAATGCTGGAATTATAAAAATTTTTACTATGTTTTCACAAATGAATTTAATAATTATTAATATAATAACACAGTAAAAATTGTTATAATTTCAGCAATGGTCCACGGCTACTGCCATACGTAGTAATTCTTAATATAAAATTTTCTCCGTGTAATTTTAATATACCCTCTTTTATAAATTCTTTAAAATCGAGATTTGAAAAATCGTTCGAGGTATTTCTGTACGGCATTCTCGCTTTCCTGCTGTGCCTTCTTGCCTCAACGAATCAGAGTGAAAGCACATGTGTGTCATCATTTCAATGCATCCCCTTTAGAGAATCTGCCGGACGCGTTGGAGCACGACTGCGCCGGATGTAGCGAGGCGCAGAAGAACGCGGCCGACAAGATCTCCCATCATCTGATCGACAATAAGCCGGACGATTGGAAACTGTTGGAGGACAAGTACGACCCTACCGGGGCATACCGACGACGTTACCTGGAGAATAAGTCCAAGGAAGGGGGCAAATTCGACTAAAGTCGTTCTCCACGTTGTAAGGACCGTAATGCCGACTCTAATGCCGACCTCGGCTCTATCCTACGGACTTGATTACTCACCTTGTAATCCTTGTCACACACGGCGGTTTCACTTTACGTAACGGTTGCATAACGGAAAACCCTGTCGCGTTCCATCATCTTTTGGCGCATGGAAGTTTCCATGTGTATATCGAGATGGGATATTAAAAGAAACGATAAAACAAACGTTTTATACGTCGCATCTTTGCACTAACGCGTAATTCTTCTTCTTACAGTAGATTTGATTTAATCCTCTGGCTAAAAGCGTACTTTTATATACAATCGAACTTTTAAATGTGCACTTACTTTACTGATTTATTAGACTTTTAAAGATAAATATTTTATTTAACAAATGAGTTGATATTCTTGAATTAACGACAAGCCGTGATATTAAAATAAAATAATAATAAAACAAACGCTCGAGATTTACGTTGCATCTTTGCACTAAAAGCGTACGTATCTTACAATCGAACTTTTAAATGTGCACTTACTTTCCTGATTTATTAGATTTATTGACTTTTAAAGGCGAATACTTTGTTTAACATAACGAGTTAATACTGGAATTATGACGAGCCGTTTTACAAGTTTTTCTGCTCACGTCGTAGATCAATAAGTAATGTGTAATGAGGATTGCTTGACTAGCAATGTATGTGTAAAAAAATTTACCAGAATGTATTTTGATTTCAATATTAACAATACAAGGGCAAGGATTCATTCCAATCGTTCATGAAAATGATTTAATTAAAAGTATCGTATAGTATTCGAGTATCGCAATTAGAATCTCGCATCTAGAGTATCGCAATAGCGTGCACAGAAAGAGAAACAATATATGATGCACAGAAAGAGAAAGAGAGAGAAGTATGGAACGAATTGCTGCAAATAATCATAATTCTGCACGTAGATAGGCGGAGCAATTTAGATATAATTATCCTTGCATAACAACGAAGGAAGGATTAACATCTAACTCCACAGTGTGTGGAATATCTACGTACAGCAATAAATTGAAAAGAAAAGTAAAGAAAAAGAAAACATTGCGCACGTGGACTTCTGTTTTTGCAACAACCTGGTCGATAACTTCAACTTACTCTGATTTGTCTTTCTTTAAAACCTATACGTATCTATATCTTTTTCAATTATGAAATTTATATTGTTTGATCATTTCCGTTGTCATATGTAAACAATATATATATTATCTTATTAATTTAATTGTTATTCATTTCCTTCGTCATCTCTTCAGTCATAATCTTATATGAACTTCGCTAAGAAACTTAAGTTTACGCTGCTATCACTATTCTGTAACATTTACTGTAATATCGGAATAAACATATCCACATTAACATGAATATTTATTACAATAATCGTGATATACCGAACGTAATCGTAAACAAATCTCGGAAGATATTTTTGCTTACTGACTTCTCTTCTTTATCGATACTTGTACGATGAGTACTCGTGTCTGTCGGTAGATTCCGCCTTGTGATTGCATTTCAGTCGATGAGGGGTTAAGTTTCGTTTCGAAGTTATTAATAATTTTACTTACTAAAAAGGAAGAACTTTTTATTTATCTTCTCGCATTTTGACGACTCTTCTCATACACATTTCTTCTTTGTTCTCTTTAAATTTTTTAATCACTCTCACACATATAGAGAGCCCTCACGACTGCGACATATATGCAAATATCGCACTGTTAGGTCCTGCGCACAATGGAGGAATATTAGATATTAGGAATAGGAATTAAAATTTTAGAATCAGTTTCCTCAATGAATATTGAACGTAATGCACAATGAGGGGAGAACACGATAACTAGTGCCCCTTGATTTGACTGTGGTTTCTGGTAGTTTTTTTACGCTGAACAAAAAATTATATAGGTCTTATAGGGCTAACTGCTTTAGTTTTCGAGATATGCAGTGTTAAAGTCAAAAATAATTAACATGAATTTTCGGTAAATATGCATAAAACTGGTGCCATCTCC
>NJRQ01001492.1:10546-28047 GCA_003063805.1 Aphaenogaster ashmeadi
TCCGCCCGGTGTGTGTGTGTGTGTGTGTATGTATGTGTGTGTGTGTCATGCATATTTATCGAAAATTCATGTTAATTATTTTTGACTTTAACACTGCATATCTCGAAAACGAGAGCAGTTAGCCCTATAAGACCTATATAATTTTTTGTTCATCTTAAGAAATACTACCAGAAACCACAGTCAAAATAAGGGGCACTAGTTATCGTGTTCGTGCCCACAATGAATATATTAATAAGATATAAGACATAAATGTGTTATATGAAACACAACATAACTTATTATTTATCTATAGTGTTCATTGAGGAAACTGATTCTAAAATTTTAATTCCTATTCCTAATATCTAATATTCCTCCATTGTGCGCAGGGCCTTAACTTCGCTGCGATAATTTTTTTTAAATGATGACTACAGCTATCATATTGTAATTACGTGTGAGAAAAGTTCACGTCGAGTAAGTGGCGCGTACGAAGCACGTCGCAGGTCGACGATGCTAAGCACCATGATGCTTAATCGTTCGGAAGGACTTCCTCATGCTACCAACAGAAACGCGACGAAGGGCGCGACCGAGATCTCCCGGGTGATCTTTTTTTTATAAGTTTCGGATTACCAAAAATATATCTCACAGCTCGGATATTCGGCACTTAACGCGGGTGGTCATCACGCTAGAGCAACCCTCCGCGTGATTCCCAGAAGCTCTCTCGGGATCTATAATAAAAAAAAGAAGAAAAAAAAGAAGAAGAGAAAAAGAAGAAGAGAGCGATCGCGTAATAAACTGGGAGGAGGGGGGAGCGAAGAAAAATATCGAAGTTACGAGCAACCGTGCAAAGTAGAAGGAGCGTAGAAGAGATAGAGCGACTCCGGTTCGTGAGCAGTCCGTAGAAAAAAGATCGACGTGCGATTATAAGAGAAATCTTCGGAATTCGAGAGAGGCGAGACGGACAATCGCCGCGCAATTTATCAAGCTTTCCTGATCGACGTACCGAACGACGTCTTCAAGGGGGACCGGATCGATCGGGGAGTCGGGCGACTCGACAATTACCGGAAATTACACACCGATCCCCCTGTCCGGTCGAGCGACGTCATCCTACGAAAGCTCGAAAACGATTTGGATCGGGAGAGGCTCGCTCAGCCACTCTTGCGATTTGATCCACTATACGCGCGTACGTACACACGCGCGAGAGAGGGGGAGAGAGAGAGGGGGGAGAAAGAGAGAGAGAGAGAGAGAGAGAGAGAGAGAGAGAGAGGAGTGCCTGCACACCTTCTCGCACGGTAACAGGCAGGCTATCGTGGTTATTAAGGAAACAGACGAAGGAACGAAACGAAGGAACAAGCGCGTTGGGTGGTCTCGCCCCGCTGTTTATGGGGCACTGCATCTGCTGGCCCCGTATAACCCTCCGCGAGCGAGCGAGCGAGCGAGCGAGCGAGCGCGACCTGTGTGGTCCCACCTTACGTCCGACTTTGCATTCGATTCACTACTTGCTAATGGTAGCCGCATTAGCATTAGGTTGCCCCGGCCCTGTCTCTCCCATATGATATGCCGCGACGAACGAAACCTGCTGTTGTGCAATTTTTCGTCGCCGGCGACGAGTACCGAAGCCCGGGAGGCCGGCCGGACGGCCGTCGGCTTGCGCGATCGCGATCGAAATCGAGATCGGGATCGAGGTCGGATGGCGGTAGTCCCCGGCGCGGCGTTCGGGCGCGCGCGTCCGCGCTTCCCACGTGCCGTCGCGCGTTGTGCTCGTTGCAAACATTTCAGGGCGAACGAGCACGCGCGGCGCGTTGCGGACCGTCGGCGCCGTTGGCGTCGAAGGTTCATCGATGTTGAAAATGACATTGCGCGATCTGGAGGTGACGTTTTTTTTCAAACGTCCTCGGTTAAGTTTCCTTCATCTAGAAGGAAATTTTACGATTCCTCATTAAGGTACATCAACGTTATTTTGGCTTTAAGCGGGACTTAAAATTTTTAATTTGTTGTGCTAAAGCAAAAGCGACACCTAAATTGCTTTAATTTGCGTTTATCTTATTAAGATTAGCGCAAATTAAATTTAAAGTTTTAAAGTAGTAATAAAATACCATCTATGGCCAATCAAGTCGTCTTACAATTTATTATATGTTAATTATTTACTGGCTATTTAGGAATTTTAAAGTTTATGGTTAAAGTTTTAAATCTCGCTTAAAGCCAAAATAACGTTGGCGCAATCGGATCTTAGTGACCCAGAAATATTAGTCGAATCGACGTCGATTCGACGTTGATGCGTCGATGAATGGTCGATGTCAAATACTGGTTGATATTTTTGTCATTTTCGATCTCATCATAATTATTTTTATGTTAATTGAGTATTTGCAAATAGATCTATAGTATTTCTATTGTCTTTCGGCTAATTCTACATCGAATACACAGTATATATATGGCCGGTATTCATAGTCCGTTCTCATTTCAAGACCGTCTTAAGTAAAGTCTTAAGACGCTAATACGGCTCTGTGATTGGTTTATGACATCTTAAGATTGTACTTAAGATAGTCTAAAATATAAGAACGGACTATGAATACCGGCCTATATATATGTATATACTGCGCTTTCCGACTTTGTGTCAATTCGATATAGAATTGACCAAAGGACAATAGAAATCTTATAGAAATATTCGCAATTGTTTAATTAACATGAAAACAATTATAATGAGAGCGAAAATGACAAAAATATCAACCAGACATGGACCATTCATCGACGCATAGACGTCGATTCGACTAATCATTTCTAGCTGGGGAAAAGCGTCAAATGTCAAATTACTAATCACGATACAGATTGTTCTCGATCTCTTCCATATATTTGGAAGCGAACTTCATTGTACGGGATAATTGATGATAATTATATGTTTGTTTAGTATAGAATCTTATAGACAGGGATTTCTCTCTCTTTCTCTCTCTCTCTCTCTCTCTCTCTCTCTTTCTCGCTCTCCCAATATCTTCATTCATTCGGAGAATGCAAACGAGCGTTTTAAGCGGGGTTTCGCGTCGCGTGTGTAGGTACGCCGTTTAAAGCCGTGTTGGTGGATGCGTGCGGCGCGGCGGCGTGGTGAACGAGGGCCGATATGACCGTGTTAGCGATTGGCCACGGGTGTGGGTGCGCCATATGTGCGACCGTTTCAAGCAGGCTACCTGTCTTTAGGGTCGTAACGCCGGATCGGCTTTTGACGAGCGATAATGATTTCGAGAATCGAGCACCCTCGTTATGCGAACAGAGGCGCGTCGGGATGCATAACGCAAGCACGAAGACGAATACAAATGTTGGCAAATTTCTCTCTTTCTCTCTCTTTCTCTCCCCTCTCTCCCTCTCTCCCTGTTTTAATATAAATATTTTCTTTAAGTATCCCAAATATATCGCAGACATTTTTATCGTATAGGATGAATGAATCGTATAGAATAATTTATTTATTCATTTATATTTACCATTTATTTATATATTAGTCATATATATTTATAATATAACGTATTTATAATATAATGTAACAACTACACTACCGTTGCCATTATTCGGTTTAAATTGTTGGTTTTTTGAAATTGATATATGTCGTAATATACACTACCGTTCATAAGTTATCCTTGGGTACTCTTAAAAATAAAATAAAATATTTTGGCAACATAATTTGGTTTTTTAATAATTAATAGTTTGCCCTTTTAATAGTTAAAAAGATGAAATTATTTTACCAAAATAAATAAAACAAATTACATAAAAATATATGTTTTATTTTATTTTTAAGAGTGTTCGGGAACTTATAAACGGTAGAGTGAGAGAAAAATTTTTTCAAATAAAAGAAATGATTTTCTTAAAATCATATCTTTTGTGTGTGTGATACAAATATATTATTTTGTACTTTATATTTGAATTAATAATCCAATAATATTATTAAACTTAACTAATTTATTTTTTAATATTAAAAAATCTGATTATCTTGAATATAAAAATGATCTAACAGTAAATATTTTCTGGAACGAAAAGAAAATAAATATTTAATTAAAAATTATAAATATTTTAAATATTATAAATATTTCAATCAAGAAATTTTAAGACGAATACAAGTAAATAAGCTATTAGCACTCACCGAGTACATAATTTTTTGAATTAAGTAAAATTTTTTGTATTAAGATATTTTTTCTCTCAGTGTAGTGTACGTACAAAAAAACCTCTGAAATATTTAAAAAGTTGTTACTTTTATTTATTACATATAAAATTAGTCATCGTTCAATCGCCTTGAATGTTCCTTCCGTCGGATATAACAACGATGGTACCACAATCGTACGGCTGGAAGATCGAGGAAGCTCATTCTCGGTCGCACCGTCGTCGTTGCAAAACCGCCGATAATTCAGAAGGTCGAATCTATCGTTGGATCCGGTCGGCCGGCCGGTCGCCGCCGCCGCCGCCGCCGCCGCCGCCGCCGCCGCCGCCGCCGCCACCGCCTGCGGGGTGAAAAATACTTGCGCGGCCAAGCATGCCGCGATACTCCGATCGGTCGGCCGACCGGAGGAGGCATCGATCTCGCCATTGATCGATCGGTCGGCCGGTGCCTCGGATAAGATACTGTCGTCGTTCTGGTCCTGTCCTACTCATCGTCGGCCGTCCGATCGGACCACACGCGTCTTGTCGCCTTTCTCTCGTACCTTTCGCAATAGATCCGCCCGGCCCGCGTGTTCTATCCCTCGCGTCGCGATACCGATGCGATACCGCTCTCGCGTATAGCATCGATCGTCGACCACGCACTTTCTACGCCACGCTACAGTTTTTTTCCTCCTCTCCTCCTTTTTTATTTTTTTCTTAACACAGAAAGTGCATTGCACGGAAATAGACACCCTCTAATAAGAGTCACGAAATAAAGTCGAAGTTAAGTCGGTGACGCCATTTTTCAGCAAAAACCGGAAATAGCCACAGCACGGAATTTAATTTTTAAAGCGTAGTTCTTTAAATAAAAAAAATAAGTTACACACAGAAAGAATGGTTTTGCTGAAATATTTAAAAATTTGGCCAGATACAGATCTGAAAATAATTTTGTTGGACCATCAAAATAATTGTGTAAGACGCTCTCAGGCCGATTGCTAGAATGTCAAAACTTTTTGCAACATTATCATTATACTCGAGAGCGTTCTACATAATTATTTTGACGATCCAACAAAATTATTTTCAGATCTGGCTTTTTTAGATACTTCAGCGAAACCATTCTTTCCGTGCGCTACTCGATTTAACGTTATCAATTCCGATTTATTGACGCGATATCGCCGTTCCTCGATCCCGCAGATTGCCCAAATTCAGCGTATTGAGACGCGAGAGCACGTGCGCCTTGTTTCTCATCGTGTCGCGATTGTGTTTGCGGAATTGATTCCCGGAATAGAAGGCGTTCGCGCCGCGAAGATGAAAATTTCGGCCGCCACCGCACCGAGCATCGCCTTCGAGGAACGAGGACAAGAGACAACTTGTGACTTCTTCGGAGCGGTGGGGCGGACGAGAGAAGGGAGGGAGGGGGATTCCCCTCTTCTGCCAGCGAGAGGGCCACCCACGTCGTGGGCGCAAAGGCGATATTTAGCGGAAGGCAAATCTCTCCTGGACCACCCACATCGGCTCCTCGTCGCCGGAGCCTGGGCTACCTTATTTCAGGGTGCGCACTGTGTCGTTGTGTAGGTCCCGCAGCACGAAACCGAGAGCAGGCCTCTCTCTAGCATGTGTATACATATAATATATCGATATATATACCTTTTTGAATATTGGTGCGATTCGCAGACGATTAGTTCCCCTTACGATTTTCTGGTTTTCTGCCCGAAAGCATTTGTCTTGCTAGACGGACGCATGCCCCGGCATACTGAGCAGACAAATTGCCAATCCCTCGTCTCACGCTCCAGAAACTTGACAACTACACGGAAAGAACGATTTTGCTAAAGTATCTGAAAATAACTTTGTTAGGCCATTAAAAGTAATTGTGTAAGACGCTTAAGCATGATGATAATGCTGTAAAAAGTTTTGATATTCTATAATAGCGATTATTTTGGGGGTCCTACATAATTATTTTAGTGTTCCAACAAAATTATTATCAAATCTGTATCTGATCAAATTTTTAGACATTTCAGCAAAACCATTCTTTCCGTGTATATTTCGTCAAATAGGAAAGTAGATTCAACGAAATAATCGATATAATTGAAAAAACGCTGATTCATTCGGGATTCATTATTTCGTCGAACAATATCGGGTTATTAATCATAATTTAAAAAATACTTGTTACTAGGTGAACTTAATGTGTTAAATAGAATCGTTACAAATATATATATTTTGCACAATATATATAATTGAGATAATTATTTAAAATATTTAATAATATTTAGTAATATTTAACTAATCTATTTTACTGCGATTAAATTACTAATCGTAATTAAGTGATCTCTGTTAGCAGACCAATTTAATTGGTTAAATAGTTTTACGACAGAAAAATGACAAATGCAATAGTAAAAAATAATATATACGCATCAAACGTATAACAACAAATAATAATGTACAATATAAAAATATATATATACGGGAAAAAGGATCATAATAAGTATCAACAGCATTAAGTCTAATTGGAAATAATTCAATAACAGTTTTAGTAAGACAAGAGCTTACGTATATTTGTTTCATTAATACAGTTATAAAATTAATAAAATTATTTTTAATTAGATTTAATGCTCTGTTGATACATCGTTTTTTCCGTGTATAATGACTATGATATAAATAGTAACTGATCATTTTAACATAATGGTTATAATATAAATAGTAACTGAGAATTTTATTCGATTCAATAGTATTAACCATATCTGCAATCTTCGAAGGGAGAGATGAAGCGTAACGTACAAGGATGTGACGCACACACAGGAACGTGGAAAACATTTATGCGATCCGCAAGGCTCGCCGTCGCCAGTTTATGACGTAACGCATTCTGTACGTTCGCGGCGATTTTGGTGGGCTCGGGCATCATATCCCGGAAGACGCGACCGTGTAAACGCTATCATAAAGGCACCGAGAAATTTTATAAGGCCATTTCGCTTACACTACTGCGACTTGTTTCGAACGATTTCCAGATCGCTCCGCGATAGCCCAGGACGCCCGTACGATACTCGTTCGCGATAAACACATGCGAGCATAAAACTTGCTCGAGAGACGAGGACCTAACTGCCACAAAAACGTCCGATAGCATTAGATAACGAAACCGATATTTATCCAATCGAATCGCGTTTTTGGCCCATAAATATCATGTTTTTCATCCGATACGTTCGATAAGCTCTTCATCGGTTCTTATCTCGTTCCAAAAAAGTGTACGGAGGTTATCGACAAAAGAATGATTTATTCTTACATTTTTAAATTTTTTAGATCGATTTCAAGCGATAAGGCTTACTAAGCAATGCTAATCTTCTATTTTATGTGTGTGTTTTGTTTTTATAGAAATATATAACAATATATAGAAAAATAAGATAGGTTTAGATTAATGATCATATAATATCGTAATTTGTTAACTGGACGGACAAATTAATAATTTACGTAATAAAACAGGTACGTGTGCAGATTAAAATTTAATTGTTTATATAATATTAGTTTAATTGTTTATTAATATTATTAATGCAACTAATGAAAGAATAGCTATAGTTTCTTTTTTTAGAATAGTACGTAAAGAAGTACTTACAGAATTATTTTAAAAGCGCGTAAGTATCTACTATGTGATGTATCACATAATTTAATACTTTCGATAATAAAAGAACAATGTTTCTTCAATAATTTTCGTTTCTTATCAACTCTATTTTTTTACGATAAATACATGTTAAGAGCAATTCCATGACAGAAAGAATCGTCAATGGCTGGAAAGATTTTATTTATTTTTGGACATTTTTTATAACGCCATTCAATCGCGCCAATTTTGCGGATCCTTCCATGAGAGTGAGAGAGAAAGGAAGAAAGAGAAAGAAAAGAAAAGTCCGCGGAGTATCTCTTTTTGGATACGATACGGTGATACGCTCGCAGGACCCAAGTATCCTGCCCACATCACACGCACATATGCGGTACTATGTTGCCCGGAGTATCGCGGGCGACGTAGCAGTATTCGATCTTCTTTCCCCTCACTGTCCTTTTTCTCACTCTCCTTTCTACGAAGGAAAGAAAGGCGAGGGCCGTGCGGCCCAAAGGCTTGAACCGAGAGAGGGAGAAGGAGAGAGAGAGAGAGAGAGAGAGAAAGAGGGTAGAAAGGACGAGCGAGAGTGATATACCGCTAGATGGAAGAAGAGAAAGAGAGAGAGAAAGAGAGAGAGAGAGAGAGAGAGAGAGAGAGAGGGAGAGGGAGAGAGGAGAGGGAGAGAGAGAAAGAAGGAGAGGGAGAGAGAAATCGACTACTTCCTTACGCAAGACGACTGCGTTCAACGGTGCGTGCACACGAGAGATGCTATCGGCCACCAAGACGGCACTCCGGACTTCTCTGGACCACCCACCGACAAAATAATAAACACGGAATGCGACATACGCGTCCGTCCGTCCGTCCGTCCGTCTGTCTGTCAGTCCGTCGCCCAGACACGTTCACCGGTTCGTCCGCTCGCCTTCTATTTTGCAGATACCATCCAAATTGAGACCTAGTTGGGGCGCGATCCGCCCCAAGTCTGTCTTTCAATTATTGCGATTATAGTAGAGACCTGTCCTCGGGATTAGCCGAGGATTGATCGACGCCCGAAACTGTCGTTGCATTTTATTATGTCGTTGCTGTTTAGCAAAGAAAAAGAGACGCTACCCCCAGCATAAAGAAATCAAAATCGTACAAATTCGTGGAACGCTTATTTTTGCTAATCGAAATAATTGCTATACATTGATTTTTATATATTTTTCCTATCTAGACTTTTCCTTTCTCAATTAAAGTTCTTAAAAATCTGCTAATTTAATTCAAAATGAAACTTAATAAAAAGAAACGATAAAATTCTTTCGCATGAACTTATCGTTATCAATGACATCATAAAAACGATATGATATAATTAAATTTAAATTCGATGAAAACTTTTAATTAAAGTATTGTATCCATATCGATATTTCATCAATAAGAGTTAATTATATATATAATAGAGACTGATTAAATTACATCGATGACTGTCTCAAAAAGCATGAATTAGAATTAATGAAATATTTATTAATGAAATATTGATAAAATATTTTTTCACTAAAAAGATGTATGTATACGTATATACAGTTTTTGGAATAATTGAACGATTGAATTATGAGCTTTTATCCGTAAAAATTCTTTCACGCATCACGGTGCGGCCCGTGCTGATAAATCACGTAGTTATAGGGCGTTCGCGTTTGGACACGCGGCTTCATCCTGCCATGGTAAGTCGGCGTGCAAACGAGTTGGCAGTGACGTGCGGAAAGTGAGGAGAATTTACGCGGGATGGTGTATGGTCGATGATACAATACGTGCGACGATCATCGTTTGCGACGTAAATGCGAAAGATTATTTACGGGATCCGTAAAACGCGCGAAAATCGTTCTCGGAACGGTCGAGCGAGATATGCACTCGATATTTATGATCTTCCGTAATCGCGTGACAATCAATATTGTCAATTCTTCATTTACGCAGCAGAAGATTGTCAACGTGACCAAATTTGATAATTAAATATAAAATATAATTTACGCATCGATTGAACGGAGGGAGGGAGAGACAGAAGGAGAGAGAGAGAGAGAGCCCGCTCTTCTTAAAATATGTAGAAAAAGAAAATTAAGGAGAGAAAGTAATTTAAATGCAGAATGACCGGCATCTCTGCGTTTTTATCTTCTATTCCGGTCTGTCATAAATGACAAACGCTGTTTCCATTAATATTCGCGGGGCCCAAAAGGGATAGATCGATGAATCGGCGGGATCAGGTATTCCGACAAGATCGATCACCATGATACCCTGAAATTCGCTGAGTCAACGAAGATAATGGCGATTACCGTGGAGGATAGGGAATGTACTGACGGTTTTCAGTACCGGAAGTCACGACCTATCGCTCTTTCGAACACTGATAAACGTTCGTAGATAATCGAACGAGAGTTCCGGTAGCCAAGTAGAGATGTAGATAGCGCAGCACGCTTTGATCTCGTGATAGCGAATAGAGCTGATAGTTTAATCAGATGTAATTCGAAAGTATCTAGATAATTAAATTCGGTTTTTGGAGCTTCGTTTCCCTGCCGGCGCTTGAATCACATTCGAACATTTACACGTATTTTTACATGGAAGGAACGGTTTTGCTGAAGTATCTAAAAATTTAGCCGGATTAGAATACAAATTTGAAAATAATTTTGTTGGACCATCGAAATAATTATGTAGGAAGCTCTTCCCCTCCCCTCTCTCTCTCTCTCTCTCTCTCAAGTTGATTGCTAGAATGCCAAAACTTTTTGCAAGATTATCATTATGCTTAAACTACACAATTATTTTTGATAGTTCAACATAATTATTTTCAGCATTGTATATTAATATAAACATTACGTTATATTATTAATTAGTTCAACTTTCTGTATCTGGCAAAATTTTTAGATACTTCAGCAAAACCGTTCTCTCCGTGTACAACTTAATCTTTATTAGTACATGACGTAAGAATAAAAACTTTATTAACGAAAAAGGGTTTATTTCTCCTAAATTTTACTATTTTTGGAAAAGATGTCGATTTTTTAACAATGTTTTTAAATAAAGTAATTCTTAGGCTCAATGAATTAAAACTCAAATATAATAGAAAGAAGCCGACACATTCGTGATTTTCTCTAATTTTCACAACCGATAAAGGATCGATTAAACGGCTTATGACAATTAAAAGGCAAAATGCCGTAAGGTCGCGTTCCTGGTTCAGCTCACGAGACCGGTCGCCTTGCGCTCGGTCACAGGAGATTTGCCTAATTCGGTCGTTTCTACGCGGTTCTCTCGCGCCCACATGACCGGCAGAAATCGTAAAAAATCGCGAAGTCGCCCAATTCTCACCAATATACCTCGCCCGCGCGACGATCGTCGCGATAAACACGATTGATAAATTCGCTTTTTAAATATTCGGCGTTGGTGTTTTAATAGCGCTATTTTTCTAAGCTGACATTCCGATAGCGCGATAAAGATCATTTTTCGCGCGTGTATCGATGATTACTCGCAGAACAACTTCTAAATTATGAATAGTATTTTCAAATGGCGATAAATCTTACTCTCTTGAACATTCACGCTTTTATAGGAAGTAATAAGCGTTTTGTAATAACGTTTATAATATAACTAGCTTTTTTGCCCGCGCCTCGCGCTGTGAATTTTTAGACCGTAAACGGTGTTTTTTCCACGAATAGTGACATTTACCCGGAAAAAAATGGGGTAAAAATGAACCTTTTTCTGAAAACTTTATATGGGGGCCTCTTGACCCCGGGCCCCGACCCCTTCCAAAAACCGCCTACAGTCTAAGTTAGAGTATCATGAGAAAGTATACCAAATTTGGTGGTTCTACATTGAAAACTGTAGATTTGCATAGCGGACAAACATACATACATGCATACATTCATTTTTATATACAGGGTGTCTCGAAAGGTAAGGTCAATCGCTCGGGAGATGAATGGGGATCCAAAAATAAGAAAGAAAGTTAATATGAACATAGGACCGAAAATGCGTTGTTTTCGAATTATTGCCATTTTTATGTTGAAATTTGAAATTGCTTTGCTTTCAAATTTTTTTGTCAAAATTATAACAAGAAATGGTTTTTATGAATTTTATAACATAATTAAAGTCAAATAAAAGTTACATGCTGCTTTAGCACTACCCAGGATGCACCACGTGGAGGTACAGCCCGCTTGAGGGGTCTCTGCCAAGGAATGCTAAGCGGGCTGTACCTCCACGTGGTGCATCCTGGGTAGTGCTAAAGCAGCATGTAACTTTTATTTGACTTTAATTATGTTATAAAATTCATAAAAACCATTTCTTGTTATAATTTTGACAAAAAAATTTGAAAGCAAAGCAATTTCAAATTTTAACATAAAAATAGCGATAGCTCGAAAACAACGCATTTTCGGACCTATGTTCATATCAACTTTCTTTCTTGTTTTTGGGTCTCTATTCATCTCTCGAGCGATTGACCTTATCTTTCGAGACATCCTGTATATTACTCGTTTGTTATTTATATTAACTTCCTGGATTAGAATTTAAAAGAATTTTGAAAATATTAAATATAATAGAAACATTTTCTTAGCACAAAAATCCTATTATATTTGATTTTTTATCTACTGAGCCTAAGAATTATTTTATTTAAAAATATTGTAAAAAAATCGACATCTTTTCCAAAAGTAGTAAAATTTAGGAGAAATAAACACTTTTTCGTTAATGAAATTTTTATTTTTACGTTATTTGCGTAACGATCGCTGAAGGAAGACTAAATCTTTGTATTCTTACTTATATCCGTGGGAAAAAGCGATTTCGTAAAGTATTACAAAATTATCTTATCCGCTCTCTGTACTTCACTTATCCTGCTATGTATTTGCTGTGTAATTGCGTTCTACGCGGGAGAATCGACAATCGGATTCGTTTTCCAAGCGGATTGTACCGTCCGTAGGCGTGCCGACACAGTCCGTCGAAAACGGTCCAATTATTAATTTACCTCGCTTACAATGTTCAGCGCGTATGCAACGAACGAGTGCAACATGTTATTTCGCGTAATAATGACGCTGCTGCGCACGCAAACGCGCGTAACCACCCCGAGGACGACATTAAGCGGGACCGCCGCCGCCCCCCGGAGGCGATCCGCGTCGAGGGGGCTCTGTTACGTTCCCCCGTGGTACCGGATACGACGAGGGAAAAAAAAACGGAGGGAGAAAGAAAAGAAAATGGACCGTTTATTTTTCCTCGCGAGACCGCAACGGGGGGGCAAAAAATCGGGAAAACGATCTCGATTTCGTGCCGCGGGATCGATCGTCGTCTCACGGAAAATAACGAGCGTCTCTCTTTAACGCGACGACGACTCTCCAAATGTGAAAATCGTCGTCGTAATTGGACCCGATATTATCGATAAACGTACGTAATAATGGGCGCCGCAGTCGAGCAAAAGGTCGGGAACGGAAGACTCGTAATCAGGGGCTGAAAAGTGAAGCTAAAAGAACGACATTTTTAATGACGGTCGTAAAGAACGAAGATCGGCGAATTAAGAAGTAAAAGTTCCAGTCGGGGCGTAATCTTTTCGGGAAACGGCGCGTTAGGCACGCTGTACAGGGTGTTCCAGTTCTAGCAGACCGTTTAATAATAAAATAGTCAAAATAGTGTAATAAAATAATAAAATAAAAGAGAGAGAAAGAGAGATAGCGACAGATAAAAACTATAGTTGCGCACGCAGCAAGTGAAAAATTGCAAAAGAATGTAAATTACATCCGCGGAATCAATTAACTTTTGGATTATTTAAAATCGGCTGTATATATATTATTATATAAAACCCGTTTTACACGATCTATAATTAGCGACAGAATTCCATTTATAATTTTATGCATTGTGTAATACAGAATACATATGACCAATATAAATTATAACTATAATACTCTATTTTAAATAGAAAAGACGCATGAAATATGCGCAGTGCATAAATACCCGTGATTGGTCAATTGTATCTGGTGTAATGAAGATCTCTAAGCGTTGTAAATAGTCGTGTCCAACTATGCCATATTTCTTAAACATATACACACGCTGGTTATTACTTTTACTCCCGGCACATTCTTAAGGCTCCTGGGTACTCGCCACGGCCATATTGGATCGTGTCGTCAGAAGCGAGAAATGACACGCTGAGAATTCTTGCGTGCCATTTTTTAATGAAAAGATATTTGGATAAAAACACACTTGAGATCGCTTTAGCACACTTCTAAAATTGTCCGAAAACGAACCTTTTCCCTTGACAGTTAATAAATAGCCATAAAATAAATGCAATACAAAACCTAGTCATGCGCCTGCGCATAAACCTGCACTAGGTATTCGTATTACATTTATTTTATGGCTGTTTATTAACTGTCAAGGGAAAAGGTTAGTTTTCGGACAATTTTAGAAGTGTGCTAAAGCGATCTCAAGTGTGTTTTTATCCAAATATCTTTTCATTAAAAAATGGCATGCAAGAATTCTTAGCGTGTCATTTCTCGCTTTTGACGTCACGATCTAATATGGCCGTGGCAAGTACCCACCCTACTGAAAATCCTTCTTCTCAATTATGATCTCAATAAAAATTTTGTTCTCAATTGTGTTTTTAATTGTGATCTCAATAAAAATTTTATTTTTAATTGTGATCTCAATAAAAATTTTTCAGTAGGGCAGGAGCCTTAAATTCTTTTCATTGTTTTCCTTATTCAGTCTAAACCCAGACCCACACAGCATGCATATCCAAAAGATGTCTAAAAGTTATCTCGAAGATATCCTATCGCCTAAAGATGTTTTTGGGATATTCTCTGGACGTCTTTTGGATATGCCTGCTGTGTGGAAATTTTACTACCTTATTATATTTTGAGATATAGCAGCGCCAAGTTTTTTTACATTAAAAATTTTTATATTTCAATAAATTTTTTTCATTTTGTACTGTTACCCCTTTTTAATATCATTATTTTTTTAAGGAGAATGAAAGCTACTACCCCTTGAGTTGGAATAGAAAGATCTTTGAATGGGAATACAAAGATACGTATCACTTGGGTTTTATTTCTTAAAAATTAAAGATACTATCACTTGGGTATTATTTTTTCAAAGTAGTACAACAGTTATTTTTCGATTCTTAATAACCTAACCATGTCAATGAAGGAAACAATTAAATATTCTATACATAAATTATAAATCAAATTATGGTTCGTGTAATACACAAGAATGTTTCCTTATCTATAATTATATTTATAATTTGATACATAAACTTATAAATAGAATTCTGTCTCGAATTCTGTCGCGAATTACAGATCGCGTAAAGTGGGCTTAAAGAAAAGAAATCAGCGACAAAATTTAGGATTTCTGCAGGAAGGTCTAAGGGCTCGGCGGCTTCCGTCGCCGTTTATCGCGGGACACCCCGTATATCCCGCTGGTGCCGCACGCGTATACGTGCGCGCGCGTGCAAATCGTGCGTGCGTACTTCCGCGGTGGACTAGCTGGGTGGTCCACGATCACGGAATATGAGGCTTAGATAGGGACTCGTCCCGTGTACGCGCGCGCGCGCGTGAGGTTGCGTGCGCGCTCACGCACACGCGAAACGGTCCCGCGTCCGTCCGTGAGCGCGCTTATTGATTTCTAATGACGCGCGTGTAAACGTTGATTTGCGCGCGGGCAGCTCGTCGAGTCCGCGATACCGTCGAGACCGTATTTTACAAATCTTCATCTCGGCATAAGGCCTAGTCTACAATGGTATAGTGAGCCTTCAGCCTTTTGCTCGAAGTAAAATAATTTTTGGCCAAAACCGTTTTCCCCGCTGCTTTAAGTCCTAAACCTAACAGTTGGGATCTTGAAGCTCAAGAATTATGACTGAAGCAACGCGGAAAACGCTTTTGGTCGAAAATTATTTAGCTTAAAGCGAAAGGCTAAAAACTTACCACAGCTATTATAGACTGGGCCTAACTCTTCACCTAGTTTACAATGGTTATAGTAAGCCTTTAGCCTTTTGCTCAAAATAAAATAATTTTTGGCAAAAAGCGTTTTCCGCGCTGCCTTAAGCCCTAAACTTAACAGTTGGGATCTGATCAACTGTCGAAGCTCAAGGATTATGATTGAAGCAACGCGAAAAACGCTTTTGGTCGAAAATTATTTAGCTTAAAGCAAAAGGCTAAAGGCTTACTACTAACATTGTAGACTGGGCCTAACTCCTCGCGAGGACAGGAAGCGTTCAAGTCTACACCGCTTGGGATCCGAGGAAATTTTACAAGCGCAAAAAATCTCGAGACTTTTTTCCGTTATCTCCGAAGAATTAATTGCGAATGCGATGCGCGCTGATGTACATTAAATGCGTTTACGATGTACATTACATGCGTTTGATACGCGTAATTAATTCTGTGATTTTAATACACAGTGTAATTAATTCTGTGATTTTAATACACAGTGCTTGAAAAATATCAGGCAAAGGTTATTTTATTCTAATCCGTTTATCTGATCTAGCGAATTGTACACGGAGAGAAAAAATATCTTGATACAAAAAAATTTTACTTAACACAAAAAATTATTTACTTGGTGGGTGCTAATAGCTTATTTATTGTATTCAAGTCTTAAAATTTCTTGATTGAAATATTTATAATATTTATAATTTTTATTAAATATTTATTTTCTTTTTGTTCTAGAAAATATTTACTGTTAGATCATTTTTATATTCAAAATAATCAGATTTTTTAATATTAGAAAACAATTTAATTAAGTTTAATAATATTATTAGGTTATTTATAAAATATTTATTTTTAAATGTAAAAAATGTAAAAGTACAAAATAATAACATGTGTATTTACTTAAATAAAACTAAATATTTTTACTTAAATAAAACAAACAAATACATGTATCAAAAGATATGTTTTAAGAAAATGTTTTTTTTATTCGAAAAAATTCGTCTCTCAGTGTATAATTTAATTTTGAAGTCTTTTCTTTTCGGAAATTCTTTG
The DNA here is from genome assembly GCA_003063805.1 of Aphaenogaster ashmeadi. Lineage (NCBI taxonomy): Eukaryota > Metazoa > Arthropoda > Insecta > Hymenoptera > Formicidae > Aphaenogaster > Aphaenogaster ashmeadi. Next base: position 27,164 of record NJRQ01001492.1, read on the forward strand.
AAAGCTCCGAAGTCAACTGTCATCTTTCAGATGGGATAATATGTTTATGTCATTATAGCATTATAAAAGGCGTTTTATGACTTGAAAATTCTTCAGTTACATCTTGCGAATGCAATCTCTCGAAGACGATTTTGCTTAACCGAACATATTTTCCTTCGCATTTTCGGTAATCTAAGGATTTTCGAAACAGCTCGTGGATTACAGATTAACGCAGCGCGAACAGATTAATCATACGAATGGATCGCGCGGGATTTATCGGTATTTCATCAATTATCCCATTTTATGGTCTCCGCTAGAAGCGAGACGGGTGGACAAAAAAAAGACAACGCGTCCTAGTGTCCTCGAGCGAACTCCGTTAGAAGTGAGTAGGGCTGGCTGTCCGCTGTGTTAAAAGGTTAAAGGAGAACGGCGGTTGAAGTAAAGTGCGAAGTAGAGACGGGCCCCTTATAATAGCGCGTCTCATTAGGTGGTCCCTCGGTTTCGCCGTGGGTGGCCAGTCACTAACACCGTTTTGATATTAAGCATAGGACCGCGTAACCGTAAGTTACGCGTACGCACGGCCGTGATATACGCGCGCGTACGCACGACGGCCTGCTTATGCTTAATCGCCGCGTATCGCGTTATTTAGTGCCAACGCGCCAACAGTCCACCTATATATATATAGAACATTTTTGTAGATCCCTATCTGGAAAATACCTAAATATAGATGCCTATGCAGTGTTGTGCATGGGCGCCCTTACAACTTTTTTCAAGGAGGGGGGGGGGCAGAGTGTAAATACAATTAGGGGTACCATTTTTGTAAGGCTCTGCCAAACGAATGTTATTTAAAGGTATAAAAATTGGGCAAATGAGAGTACAGCGCGGAACTCAGTGCGCAAAGAATT
>NJRQ01001500.1:0-27859 GCA_003063805.1 Aphaenogaster ashmeadi
ATAAAACATAAGGTTCCGTTCTTTTACAATAAATGCCCAATTTTTGATAAAAAACGGCGGAAACTTATTTGTACACCTAATATATTCTATGATTTTTACAAATTATGACATTATGTCAAATATGACATTAGAAACAGTTAATAGTTATATATTTAGGAAGGATCATGTTAACATGTCGTCATTCGTTGTTCATCGATATTTAAACTGAAATTAGATAATGTTGATTAACCGATAGAGATCCGAGAGGGAGAGGCAGATATAATATTATTTCGCGAACTTTTTTATTGCGTTTTGTCGCCGATGAGAAACGCCCGTCAAAGCGCCGCCGATTGACTTTTCTCTCTGACCGTAATGACGAAGTGGCTTAATTACGATTCCGTTGTTATTCATGCAAATTCCTGACGGTTATTGCAGCCGGGGGAGTGCTCCATTATCGGAGCAACGCCGTTGATTTTCTTTCTGGCGCTTTTCCTTTGCCGCGCGACGACACGCTGCGCCGGCGAGATGAAACATTCTTTTTTTCCGCGCGATCTGAAGTGAATTAGAACGGAGGCGCGATGCAGTTATTGCGAAAACCGCCGGAGTACTTTTCTCCATCGAATCCCGTATTAATCTTCGTTACCGCGGCGTCGCGTTCGATACGTGCGTTCAGCGATTTCCATTTTTATTCACGCTTGATAGATTAATTTCCGTTAGAAAACCAGAAGGCTACATGGAAGAAAAGTCAAACTAGGTGTTAAAATTTACCATCAACGTATACAGGAAACTAAGAAAGTTTTGAGAATTTCAAAAAATTTCCTGTGTACTTTTTAGACCTGTCATCTCTTCAAGATCATATCTTTGACGTGAGTGTAATTAAAGTTGATACGCTTCATGCCAGTACTCGTTCCTTTTTGTGCTGTGAAAGGGATTACTGTTACCAAAAAAATAAGAAAATGTTTGAAAATTATGGAACTTTCTTAAGCCACTACGTAACACGATATTTGCTGCATAAAAAGTTATAAAATACGATTTAAAGTCACAGAATCAATCATTTCCATGTTAAATATAAGCAATTAAAAGTAAAGAGAGCTTTAAAAGAAAATTGAGACTTTAAAATGTAATTAAACTGCAAAGTGTAAAACTTAATTGCTTATTCAGATTCAAGTGTACTTTATTCCCGCTTAGTTTTAATTCGAGTTTTAATTACCAAAGTACATAATGTCGAATATTAAAATGTTAGAAAAGATAATCGTCTCCCTTGTCGTTATCCTAAAAAAAGCTTCTCAGTCCGCATAAGCCAACGTATGTAAATGTTTGCACGTTTATATGAAACATGCAGTGGGGTCATTTTCCTCATTTGCGAGAAAACAATAAAATCCTTCTATTTTCGACGAGTTTCCGCGTTCTCTTTCGCTCTTTTCGATTGTTCTTCCACACGATTGCGCGTAACAAAATGGCTCTATGGATTGAATGAAATTTCAAAATGTCGACAAACAACTATTAGAATTACTTTTTATACAGGCAATTTCTCTGCATTATTAATGAAGGAATCCGCATGAGCGAAATTGGAGCGGGGCAGAAGGGAGGCAAGAAAAAGCGACACTACGTCGTCCAAAGAATGCCGTGTTCTTAGCTCCGAGAAAACGTCCTCTCTGTTCAAGGAACTGCGTTTCCGCGGGCGTCTTTTGTCTTTATTTAAGCGACCGTTTATATTAAGTAGCCGCACCGATGTAATTACGATCATTTACGCGTCATTTTCATTGCATTCCGCTTTCCTGTTAAGTACCTCTTCTTTCTCACTCGAGCGAATTTTTGCACTTCGTCACGCTCTTGTTGCACGTAACATACTAACAATTGAATTTCCCGAATAAGTAACGTTTAAAGAAGCGACTGTCGAAACAAGAAAACAGAGCGTTATAAAGTTAATCAGTGCTAATTAATTAAAAGACGACGAAAGATATAGCAGAAATTTTATTTAACTAGCGAGAATCTTAACAAGAAATTAATTTTAATCCACCGCTTCTTCTTAACTCGCCTGGGAAAGCAAAGATCACGTCTTTAGAAAGCATGTCTTATCCCTCTGAGGGACAATACTAATTTCACCCTTCCGCATGTGAATGCACTTAACGAAGTGTGTACAAGGGTAATAAAATTCCAAGATGTCGGGAGAAGTCGCCATTAGAATCGTGCTGAAGAGCGAGAACAGCGAAGGCAAGAGGAGCAAGAAGAAGCGGAAAACAAGAAGTGAACGGAGAAAGGGGATAGGAACGGAATGGTCGGGACAGCAGGCGTCGAGCCGAGGGGAATTTCATTAACAATGCAAGTAACGAGACGGGATCGCATCATGAGAGATACGTTCTTGTAATTATTCCTAACGGTGCTGCTGAGATAAAGCGATAGGACTGATGGGGAACAACAATTATTTATAATGAAGAAACGTGATGGGGAAACTCGAGAGTGCGCGACTGACGGTTTCAGATATAAGGACGAATGGCGCTTTTGAGGGGTCCGCCCCGCGAAAGTGACGAACACTTCTTTATGTGTGAAGAAAAAATATAATGACGTCGTTACGATCACGGATGGCGATGCCGTCCATTGAAGAGACGCGCATTGAGATAGATGTGACGTTAACAAAAAGCACAGCGAATTCTTTCGACATTTATCCCGTATGTTGAACGTCTCACGGCAAAATTTTTGCAAGACAGAAAAAGCACAGCGTGTGCCTGAGATAAGATCTGATATCATCAATAAGATCAAATCCTGTGTCAAAAGGTTCACACATTCTGTAATTAATTTTGTGAATTAATATTAGCTTCAGAAAATTTGGATTAGACGCCATGATTTCCTTTTGCAATTTTTCTATTAACTGACATAAGATGTTCACGTGAATTAACTTAGGATACAGTGCACCGTACGTATTTTGTACGCGCGGATGTAAATCGATAAAGGTATCTACGGAATTCCTTTATATTTTTTGCAGTTTCGTCCGAGATGCATTCCGCAATAGCTTCGGTCCACATTCGGTTACATCAGTACTTGAAGCAGTCACTGCTATTGCCGCGATAGTACAGAATACCCATAGAGAGACGCTGGCACAAAGAACCGCCTGCGGAGACCAGCGTCATCCCTCTTGAAAGTCGCCAATTCATTTCTTCCTTTCTGCTTCCGAGAGACTGGTCGACGTAACGTAAGAGGATGTCGGGAAAGAGCGTAAACGATGGCGTCAGGTAGATCGAAGGTGATCACGACCTTAGAGAGCACCGGTAGAAAAATTACCTCTCAGAGCAGGGCTTCGTAAAAGGTGCAAATAAATGGGCGAAGGGCTGAGTCTAATAATCTGCCTCTACAATTTTATCGTTTATTTTTTGTCTTTTAAACAAATTCTGTTTTGGCAATTTTTCAAAATCAAATTGTCATCTTTAAATAAAATTCTCGAGTTAATTTTCTAAGTTTCTCGAAATAGTTTTTGAATCTAAAATTTTATTTATTAACTTTATTAAATGTATTATATTGATATTCTTGATACAATTGATATTTGTTATTGTAAGTTTTCTTCGATTGCACTTGGGCTAAATCTTTTGAAAAACATGTCTCAGACAAATTATGAAATCAATATCGAGAAAATTCCATTGTATAACGAGGAAAACTGTTACCGTAAATATTCGAACTTTGCGAACTTCTCTACTTTGCAGCAGGCAATGCTTCAGCGTGCGCTTCGTGCATGCGTTACAGGTGCAGGCAGCAATCATGCAGATATAGGTGACAGCTTATTGCTTGTGTCATGACTTATTACCACTTGTTGTAATAACGGTAGTCGGGATTTATCGTTAGCGGATGTTAACTCGATATAACTCAACATATTTGAGTGACGTTTTTTGATAAAATTTATAGAATATGCTGTATGAGCAGTTTTTTATCTGTCATAAATTTGGATTTAATTCCTTGACAAATAGTCCAATAAAGTACTTACTTACTTTTTATCAAATTTCTACATCTGCAAAGTGTACCCTGGAAATTTTGATATTTATCATTATTTTCAGTAAGTTATATTCAAACAAATAATTATATTCTAGAAAAAGAACTAATATAAGCTAAAGTAAAATTATGTGTTCGCGTGACACTTTATATTTTCACAACAAGCTGCAATATAGAATTAATAGATGCAAGTTTGCGAAACTAACAAGTACAATGAGTTCTCAATAGATTGAGTCAAGCGCAGTTACGGAACACAGGCCGAGAACTCGGACTGACGTTACAGAATTATTTTCACGTATTAATGAGTAGTTGCGTGGAAGTTAACACGGTTGACATATATGTGTCAATTATTCAGATAAAATACATATTAGCCAATCGTGTTGCCAGCAATTACTTATGTTAGTACAGGTCAGCGTGAATATAAACGTATTGTACATCGTAAAAGTGTTTAAAGTGTAAAAGATATTAATATAAGAGAGTGACGGAAATTGTCAACTTATACAAGAGAGTGACACTTGTCAACATATTCAGCACTGGCACTTAACAGATCTACAAGTTTATTTGGATCCTACATGTACACACAGGTAATGACCGCGACTGGGCTCCGTCTTTCGGAAGAGACGTTAAAATGTTGGTCCATCTTGGTGCACAAAATAATGGGATGGATTAATAACGTATATACGTTATTAATCCATCCCATCACTGGTTGTAGTGTCGCGTAGCACCGCCGCGGGAAAAAACGAATTTCCAATATTTCCAATCTTCTGGCGCGGCATACGCGGATGCGAGATATAAAGACGACGTCCACAAAAATGACAGTTAAGCGTGAACGATTTTACGCTGAGAAATTGACGTTGTCGGCTTCTTCAATTTAATCCGCCTTCGCGTCCACCTGCACAACCCGAACGACACTCTATTCGCTTTGCACGGCGAGCAAAGAAATCGAGTGCGAGGCCTGAGGAGAGAGGAAGGAAAAAAGGCAGGCCGCGCCTCTGCAAGTACAAGAAGCGTTACCTATTCTCATGGGAAAGGAAAGAACCGTTGGCTTTTTTAAAATTCATGTCGGCTGATGTACCTTCCGCCTACGCATGCATACGTATTTTATGTGGTTGCAGCGAAGGATCGGTAGTGCCTCGGAGAAATTCACGAGAAACGATCGCGCTAAAAAAAGGAAGGCAAACGCATCGTCGTGACGCGACACCAATTTCTTCTTCATCGCGAGCAGACCAGAACGGATTTTTCCATTCGATAAAATATCGAACAATCTCGAGCCATTCTATTCAGATAGATGCTCATCAAGTATCCATTTTTATAAAAGAAAAATATCTTACAACACAATTTAGTTACATTTATAATTTTATACGTTTGTTTTAGGTCATATCTAAGGAAGGATCTATTAAAAGTCTACTTAAATAAAAGTCATATCTTTATTTATACCATTCGCATTTTTTAAATTCTTTAATTTATTAATCTCTTCCAGATTTATAAACTTGTTTATTTTATGTGTTTATTCATATAGATCACTGTGCGTGAATTAATTTTTATTCCAATATATTATACATATATAAAATCGCATTAAAAAATATTTCTGTGTAGCAGCAGAGCATTTTCATATTGGTGCAATTTATACTCCAATTATTGCGCTTTTCCGGTATTATTTATAAAATGGCTAAACCTATTGATTTTTCTCGATAAAGATTCAGTGACACATATTTTGCATCGAAATGTTCGTTATCGGCTCTCGACGACGAACGGTTGGATCACATCCAGCAAAAAGTCAACTTTTTGTCTGAATCTTCGTCGATCAGGTAATTAGCGTTGGAGGTTAATTGGCCGATTATCGTCGTCGTCGCCAAACGCCCAAGCGATAGCGGCATGATTGCACGGCTCTCTGCATGAAAGCAAATGGCCCGACCGCCGCGTAAACTTGACTAATTGCGATGTATTATTAATTTGCTTGGACCAACCAATTAACACGCCGAGAAGAGGTCAAGTGTTTTCCACTATCTATTCTTCTGCCTGCTGGATGTGGGCAGAATCGACCGACTTCTACGCTTCGGCGAATTGTCGCGACGACACGAATTGCATTCAAGCCGATTGCATCATTCTCTCGCGATTGCCACATAAATGGAACTCTTAAGTTCACTGATTTTGTAACAGATCATTGCGTATGAAATGTTCGTATTTTAAAAGTTTCAACTTTATGAACGTTATTACAACGCAAACACCTTTGTGTATATAAGCGTGCGTGTTTTAATAAACGGTTACACAATATTGACGTTAAAATAATTTATACTTCAGTTTCTGTAATATATTTGCGATTCTTCCAGTTACAATAAATTTGTAAAAAAATTGAGAAATCCATATAACATTGCTGTATATGATTTTAAAGTGAGACATGACGGTATAGAAATGACTCTTGTAGTATAAATTTTATCTTTTGAAAGAATGGATGTAATTTTTAGAATATATTAAAAATTTAACGTATTTGATATGAAGCTAAGTATGTTTTTTATTTTTATATACAATTCTTTTTTTTTAACTTTTAATATTTAATTAATATCCTTAATCAAACAATCACAATTCTTAAACTTTGAGTTCGCCTCGATTTTTTTTCGCAATTTCCTAACATCTTTTAATTAGCCTAATTTTTGTTGGTTTCACGGTTTTCTAGATTCGTGGAAATTCTCTCGAACAATTTTTATCTGGTTCGTTAATGCTATTGTTACAATTTCCATTTCGGATGATACGAGCGTAATAACTCGACATTGCGAAAAAAACTGGGTTTTCCGCATATTTCTTGTATGCAGACTCGTTTATTGCAGGCGTATCGATCAACCATGATATATCGTCAGATTGTTGTGCAAAATCGTGTACGCGTATTTCACGCTAAATTGGCCTTCATAATGAAGCTATTTTACTACCTCTCGTGTTATATTGTGCATAGCCGTACATAGTATATAGTAACATTATTAAATGCAGCTATTATAGTAGAATGTTACGTTCGAAAAATTTTTTTCTGCTTCCGAGCATATTGTAATTTAGTAAGATCTGACACGAAATTGAAGATATCGATTAAAGTGATGCTATATCTTTTATATATTTTTTTCCAACATATATTTCCTACACACCGATAATAGAGTTTATTTTTAAATTATTCAATATTAATTTGTTTCGTAGCGCAAAATAAAAGTATATTTGCATTCAGCAGTAAGAAGCATTGAAAAAATGACGAGATTTGACAGACTTGAAGGCATGCAACGCAACCTGTAATGTAGTCGATTTTCAAGACTTCAGCTCCGCGTTGATCCATATTTTCGAAAAGAAATAGATCGGTCTTATTTCCGGTCTTGATTCCATTTAAAACGAAATTTTCGACACGGCGGCAGAAAGCCAAATCTCCCAACTATATATGCGTAGATACGTGCAAATATATAAAAGCTTTTTCAAGTTGCAGAATTTCTTAATTAGAACACATATATTCAGTTCTGATTCAGATCTTTATTGAGTTGAACACACGGAAATTTGTGAAAATTAGAATCGGAGATTATAGCTTCGTATAAAATCAGACCATAGCTGTGAGTCAATTTAATCATGTTGGCATGGCGGAACGCAATGCCGAATATGAACCATTGCTGCGAAGTTTCGTGGCAGAGATTTCAACGACATAGATCACGCAGAATCAGGCGCCTCGGCGCGTTATCGGGCAAACACCTGTTTCTACTAGATATGCAGCGCGGTATGTGGCGGAAGCATGTGCATAATGTAGGTATTCGGATTCTAAATAAGAATAGCGTGATCCTTGAATAGTACCTTAACGAATGGATATTATTGTTCCAAGTAGAAACAAGTGGATGATAAGTATAAAACGCAGGAAATATTCTTCTTCTATATATAAACATACCTGCGATGCATTGTCCAATGTTATTGCTTTTTTACTGAAGTTTCGAGAATGCATTATTAAGCGTCTTTCTATGTACATTTCTATTAAATTATTACGTTTGTTTTATTAAAAAAAACCCTCTTCAACGATTTATAACTTGCATCGGAAGTCAAGATAAAATTATATTTATAACTTCATCGTGTCATGTACTTTCCAACGTATTCCGATATTTGAAATATTTTCTGATTACGAAATATATAAAGTTATAGGCAGAATTTTCTCGTCGCAAATCATACATTGCAAATTCAAGCGTGTTATTTTAGCTGTTCCTACACATTTTTTACCGTTTTAAATCATGTCATTTAACACGATTAAACGTATTAATTTTTAATTTAATACGATTAAACATGTTAAATGACGTAATCTAAAATCGCAAAAAACATGTAAAAAGAGCTTCAGTCAAATGTGTCATTAGACGTTTATGCGTGTGTTTTTAGATATTTATGCGTGTAAAAATAACACGCTTGAATTTGCAGTGTAGATCCGTCCAAAGTAGATTTCAACAATTGTGTCGCAAAAATAGATTTCGCCGATACGCTAACAATAAATGAGGAAATTTTCATTTTTATTGCATGTACTTTCACACCACACACACACAGCTGAGCGTGCTCTCTAAACGAAATTACGCAGAGCTCGTGTTAGTTTCTACACGTTATAGCAGACTGCCTTACATAGCGACCATAATTCCAAACGCCCAGAATTAGCCTGATAAAGCAATATTGTAAATTACTCTGCCGTTTTTCGCAATATTTTTTTCCGTTAGCTTATGCGCTCCCGGGAGAGATATACAGGTCGCTGTTTAACCGAGGCACGTGCGTACCGCATCTAGATAGCAGGTGGTTCGGCGCGCTCGATTTTTATTGTCGCGATAAGAAAGAAAGATCGCGTCTTAAAAGTTTCGTTGCGCGTTACACACCGGGCCTCCAAAGTCGCCAGATGCGTGGAATCTGAAATTATATTACATATTATTTTATATAAATTTATATGTGAATATAAATTTTTACTTATGCGCCCCAACGAGAAATGCGCAAAAAATAAATACTGATTTATTATATCAGAACACAGGGTTTGTTTGCTGAATAAAAAGAGTCGTCTCTCTTTCTTTTCAAAGAATAATTTTCAATTTGCCTGCAATTATATCAACAAATGTCAATATCTCGCATTCAGCTTTATTAATTTTTCTCGTATTGATATATATTTCAACATCAACATCAAGCATTCTTTTTAATGTCCGCTAGAAAATAAACGTGGTTATTTTCGCTTTTTTATCGATGCGCGGCGGCTTGGCAATATTCCGTTTATCTTCCAGTCGTTCCAAGACTGTCGAGCACCATAAGGTGCTCTGTCATCGCATCGCAGTAACGCGAGCCGATAATGCAGCAATGTTATATACAGTTAGCGTCAGACGTTGACTTATAACACCGGCATGAATACGAACACAATGCTTCGTGAAGGCTCCGGTGCGTTGTGATTATTTAGTAATGGTAACAATAATGTTTCCACGCGCAGGTAGAACGCGTGCATTGTGATTTCCTGTTGTATTATTTAATATCGATGCTACTCGCACTACATTTTGCAGAACTATCTCAAAATGAGCGATAAAGCATATATCCAATAAAATTAATCACATAAAGAGAAAATTATTCATTATATTAAATTGGAAAGAAACTCGTGAACAAATAACTGACGCACCGTTTTAAAACGTTCTCTTTAAAAAAAAAACAAGAAAAGAGAGAAAAGGGAAAAGAGAAAATAAAAAAATCAATCAATTGAAAATTGCGCCGTTACACGGAAAAGCAAAACACGTTGAGATATTTCCTGTGCGCGTTTCGTTTCGTGATGAAAATTCTCAAATCACTGGCCCTTTGTCGCGCTGCTGATCCGTCATGTTACGCGCATTTCGCGTGATCGCGATACAAAAGCATGAGAAGACGATTTGCGCGCACGATATTTATGGCTTCGCTGCGTCCCATTTCAAACGAACATTAATTTAATATCAATGAATTAAACTGACGATCAGAATTATATTCCGTCTGCCAATATCCCGATATAAAAACATAAACCGCATGCAGTGAATAAGTATAAAGATAAAATGTTATAATTGAAACACGCAGATAAGTATGCACATAAATAGTTGCATCTGGAAAGGATAGATATTTGTTCCTCATAAACATAAGGCAGCATTTGCTATAAATATTATGATCATTATATAAAGAACAAAATAATTAAAAATGGATAAACAATTTAAATTAAATGAAAATTCTTTACATTTAATTAGACTGCATATTTATATTATATTGAAAAGAATATCGACTGTTATATTGAATATTATTTTGAAAAGGATAATTTGTTTAATTAAAATAGCCTTGAGTTAATTGCGCATATGAGTGCTTGTTTACAAAGTAAAATAGCGTAGAAATTTATAGATTTCTATGTAATTCTAATTTATAGGGAAAACATTTTAGCGAAACAATTACTATAAAATACTGACAGGCACGACGGTTCGATCGATGCAGTGCAGAATTAATTTCCTGCAGGTTTCGCTATACATGATTACGCAGATTACATGATCAATCTGTTGTGAAACGTTTGTTGGCTTTGATCCGTCGAAAACCGGCAGGGCTATTCGGTCTAAAATTACAGCACACGCGCTGCCTTATCACAGATCAAATTAATTTTCGACCTTCCACGAACACGGGCGGGAGTATTCGTACGTACGTCAATACTGAAACTCATATGGAAAGCGCCATATAAAAGCAGCCGTTAATTAAATTCATGGACTAATACGCCTACGTTATTTCAGTTAAATTGAGCTCGGATTTAATTGCTAATATAAGTAATTGATTTAGTTCTGACATGTCAAGAAGAATGATCGAACCGCGACTCGGCGTACTCAGCCTTCATTATTGGCACATACGTAGGTAGACTTTTGCATTAAAGCCTCGTTGATTATTTAACGAAGTGACGCAGCGTGTCCCTTCGAAGTGAGACAGAATTAATTTTCCGATCGTCGCGGCACATGACGCGATTCCATTAGCCTTCATTATGGAATCCATCTATCATAGGATCCGCTCCGATCTTCCCCGATACTTTCCTCAAATGGTAGAGGGCTTGATCGTTGTACGTAATCGTTTCTCGGCTCTGCAATTGAGATATTTTCCCGTCTGCAACAGACTAGAGAAATGATTTGCTGTATCTGCACCGAGTTAATTAAGCCCACAGGTTGGAGCGGACGTTCATTAAGTATATTCGCGCGCGTTGATATTTCCTCTGTTAAATTAAACACGGTCACTCTAAATATTATATTTAATTATGTTCCGCGAACGAGGTGCGAGAAACGCACATTGAAACTGCCACATTCGTTGCAGCTGCTGGAATTAACTATTACGTTCTAATTTCCAACAAGTCATAATTAAGTCTATAACCAAACCAATATTAATAACAAGTTTATGTTATCCAAATTAATGGAGCGAATTAAATTAATTGTTCATTAATATGTAAGACCAATACAACACTGATTTTTCGAGAAAGTTAAAAAAAGAATCGAACAAATCCTCCATCCAGCTATCTATCTATCTAACTACGGTTCGATCTGGTCTACATCTACGACATTTGGATAGCATAATCAATACGTCTATCAGTTCCATGTTCCCGCGAAAACCGATCTGACAAATCGTCGTTTCTCTTACTGGGCTGCACCTGCAATTAATTCGGCGACAACGTCGTCTTTCTGGCACAGCTCCCAAGGAACGTCTCCTAAATCAAATTGTCATGCGTTAAACCCGTCGTCATCATCTTTGACGAACCGCAAGCCCCGCGTTTACGACGACGAAATCGCTTGATGTTCGATCCGACCGCAAAACTGAATTAATCCTCGCCACGCATTCCGTGATTCGAGAATGCTGGAGACGTTTAAACGTCATCGGAAGTCCTCAGCGAGACTTCATCGGGCGCCTGCATGTAGGCACGCACCATCGAATTGACAAGGAGCTCTGCTCAATTTAATAGCTCCCGCGAACAATGGGGCCTGACAAGAAGATCCGGCCGCTGGTAACGAGTTATCGAGGCGAATGACGATTCGAGATACAGTAAATCGCGAATTGGAGAATCGACGGAATTGAGAATAATTCGATCGGGCAAGGAACATGAGCTCGGAAAATCGAGTTTATTGCACATTCGGAAAGTGATCAAATTTCTTACGAAGTATGAAATAACAGTATTTGTATTATTATTGCACGCGATAATGAATAAACGTTACACGAGCTTGTATTTTTTTAAGTGTATCATGTATACTAATTTCTAATAATTTTATATTTTTGAAGACGTGCTTCGTTTAAAAGCCTCACTTAATATTCTCTTTCGTACCTCTCCGTCGATACTTTTTACGATAAGTAACCGTACGTATATCCTCGGGCAATGCCTGACTTTGTCGAGTACTTATTTGGAGAACGGGAATCGGTTTAAAGAAGTTACATATATATATATATATATGTGTATGTAGGAGACATCGATCCTTCCTTTTTGCTGCTACCTGACACCGCGCACCGTCGAATTCCGTGCTTATCCCAAAATACGAAATACGTTTCTATTATATGCGCTGCCATAAATCTGACGTACTATAAAATACGTGTCGAGCGAAAACAAGGGCCGATAGAAGAATACCTGATAATAAAGAAACATGGTGAGATATTCGTGCTCAATATTTGTAAGAGTAAATCTTTATTTGACTAGCTTGCGCCTCGTGCACCGGAAAATATTGCCGAAAATTGGCATTATAGATCATGTACCTGTGAACACACGGAATGTTCCGTAACCGCTGACTGATTGCCATTTCTTATAAAATTATTTTATAATATTTTATGATACTACATAATTTATTAAGAATTTTGCTACATTTAACCGCTTAAACATTTTTATATTTTATAATATTTGATATAAGAAGTTCTTTACAGAAAAGAAAAATGAGAAGATATACCTTTTAATTGTCGATATTAATCAAGAATGTCAGCAATAGCTTTTTTACTTTATAAGCCACAAAGATGAGAAACGATTAAAATTCGGCAGTTTATTTCAACATCAATGACAATTAGTCCCGTCTTGGGTATGTCTCCGGAATGCTTAATAAATTGAGCGAAGAAGAGTGAGAAAAATAACTAAGATAGCGTAGGTAGGCTAAAGTTTTTAAGCTTAGGTTGTGCTGACACAACAATTTCGTGTCGGCCAGATGAGTTTGTCCTCCTCCGTGCTCGACGTCAGCAACGAAGGAAAACGCGTGGGTGGTTGGTGACAATCGATATCAAATATTTGTTCTCAAGTTGTACGAGTTCTCGAATGTAGCTAGACTGTATCACAATTATGCGTTCTATAAAGCCAGCGGCACACGGAGCGTTTTTTCCAGCTGGATTGCTTGCGATCTAGTAAATTACTACACGGAGAAAATTTTATATTAAAAATTACTATGTATAGTAGTAGCCATGGACTATTGCTGGAATTATAAAAATTTTTACTATGTAAGACAATGAAAAACATAGTAAAAATTTTTATAATTCCAGCAATAGTCCACGGTTACTGTCATACATAGTAATTTTTAATATAAAATTTTCTCCGTGTATAATTGCACCACTCAGCACGCAGGATTTCTAGTAATTTACTAGATCGCAAGCAATCCAGCAGGAAAAAACGCTCCGTGTGCCGCTGGCTTAACATTGCCTCGAAGCTTCAAAGAATTCTTTGAAATAAATACCAAATATAGATAACGATATATATCTATATAACATATCAGGGTAAACGATTAATATGCTGAGTCCTAATATCAAATGTTAAGGTGTGATGCATGAAAGCGATGCTCAGTGCGATGCAGGAATAAGCGTAGTTTTTTTTTTAAGTAACGGATAAGTTGAGAAGGAACTGAGGAAGAAAGAACTTATTTCGTCTTTTGTTAAGTCGGATCGCAACTTGTCGGCGGGAGCTTCGATTTTGCTGCACCGGTGGACACCTCGAATTTTCTCTTTTCTCTTATTTGATTCTAAGGTTAAGAAGAGAGAGCTTAGTTTGTTCACGGCAGGACTCTTCCGTCCGCGGACCCAGCTGGAAAACGCAATAAGCGCCTTCGTCCGACCTGCGAAATGGCACCTCCGCAGTGCCTCCCATTTCATCCTACATCGGCGAGAATGAAGTTCGCACGACCTTCGGTCAAACTTACTATCGAGTTACGTCGTCCTTCGAATTTCTTCCTTCCTCTGACCTGGAGGAAACGCGGAGAAGGGATTCGCGAAACGGCCAATCAATTTCTAACTTAAATTATGATGAAAAAGAAGCATGAGTTAATTGAGAAAATATGAAAAAGAATATAGAGAGAAAATATCAGTGAAAATCGCAATAGTACTCGCATGATGAATCTTTCCTATCATTTCTTTATTGCATTGTACTAATACTAATTTACATTTGGAAACGTTTATATATTTTCATATATCTTTTCAATTTATTATTTTTAACAAAAAGGTTTAGAAATTATAAACATATATTTTCTACGAGTTACAATAAAATATGAGAAATACCTTTTTCGTATTTCTGCTTTTAAGATGTAAAAGTTTTATTTATAATTCAGTAATAAATAATCCTAGAATTTAAATCCTCAATTATGCTAAAATTACGAGCAGTCGGGCCGGAAACTGTTCGTTAATTACCAAAAATTGCCATGCAACACTGAAAATAAATGATCAGTTCTTGAAATTATTACATTTTCAGCATCATAAAAGTAAAGTTTGCTGAAAGACGTTCAACAAAGGATCCTTTCATTGCAAGTAATAAGCGGATTGAAAGAGAAAAGATTTAATAATGATCGAATTAACGAGAATAAACATTGTAAACATATGTATATTTTCAATAATATTATATTTCGCATGAGAAGACATTGTAATTATGTAAAAGACAAAATTTGTAATAGGTTTGATAATTAAATAGTCTTGCCTTCGAACTTCAGTACTTTGTGTGACTTTGTTCGAAACTCCAGAGAATATTCGAATCCCATTAAAACGAGTAATGAAGTGCTTTAGATATTATTATCAAGAATTAAAAGGGTTTTACTCTCTCTTTGAGATAAACTTCGGTTCACATTGGTCTTGCTCCTTTTCGTTCGGTCATTAGAAATCTGATAATGTTCTTCTAGAAATAAAAAGAAGAAGGTAATACCTTTACGCGATACTTCATGATTATCACATTTTATTACCTTTTCCTGACTTTCATATCTAGAATAATGTTATTATTTTGTTGTGCTATGTTATCCTTTTTCTATTAGAAAAAATGTCCTTGAAAGGTGATAAGATTTAGTTCTTTCGCCCAGAAATATTTTCATGAACATTAACGACGCTTCCCAGTTATCTTTAAAGATAATTCCAGATTAAAGAAAGATAGATTCGCAACAACTATTATATAAAACGCAACGATGCACCCAATTACTGTCCTGAACCTTTCATTTGGTCAAAGGTTTCGGGCTGCTGCAAGCATAGTGGCAAATCCCATCACACAGGAGTAGGCTAGAATTTGTCGGAGCAAATCGAAATCGTTTCCCTTTGACGATGCACATCGGCAGGATTATACGCAGTTTTATTACGTTGCTACGTGTCTCGTATCTTCCTGTGGAATTTTGCCACTGTTCGTTTTAACACGTGGATTTGTTCCGAACTCGTTTTCGTTAGCCGACGCAATGTTTCGCATTGCGTATTTCGTATAAGAGAAAATGCGGTAAATTTTATATTGATTGTTTTTTAACCAATTACGCCACATTGTATGATTTATATATTTTTTTCACCCTTATAGTAAGCTATTTGACTTTAAAAAACGATTTAAAACGTTATGCTGTAGTTGTTTAAAGAGGAAAATGTAAAATATATATGCAGGATAAGAAGAAAATCTAAATAAATTCCGCTTAATTAAAAGCAAGATATTTTATTGAATCTTTAAACGAAAAAATATCAGATATTAATTTAAGGCTCTAATATTTTAATGCGTAAAATATAAGATGTAAACGCAGTAAAGGCATGCCTATCTCATGCAAATTCCGTTATGCTTCAGCGTAATCTCGACTACTGCATTACAGGAATAGCTTGTTTCATCTTTCAGCACCCTGGCAAACAATTAACGATAGAACTTTGCAATATTTGAGAGGGACCACAGTTCAATCTATATCCGATCTCTTTTGTGACAGCGCCTCAAAGCGTTGAGGTAACAGCGATTCTCCAGGTCGGAAACGAAAATGGATTTAGTTAATCCGATTGACGGTCCGCGGGAACTGCTGGCTTGCGTGTTTTAACGGTCGTTGAAAATTTGCAACTACTCGCAGGGAAAACCGCGAAACATTGAAACGCAAAATTAGACTGTCCGCAACTCGCCGCAGGCCTTATACGTGGTTAACGCCGTCTGAAGAATACGTTGTATTTAAGTACATTAAATGTACGTCGCATAGATTTGGTACATCACGTTTAATGGTATTTTTAGAAAGCGACTGATGCTTTGCAAAATTTAATACTCGGTATATGATTTTTACTTTTGATCTCGCCCTCTTCACTTTTAATCATCCCGCTAACTGAAATGAGTTTATAAAATATTAAATTTTTTCGCTTATACATATTTCACTTGCTCGAAAATTGCTTTAAAAATGTCAATATAAAGTCAGTGCACATTTTATATGCCGCGACGCAATATTCCAGTTAGCAAAGTCTGTCGAGAACAGATTTTGCAAAATGCCTGCTATAAATTTTATCGATAGAAAGACTACAGATTTGATATGGGATCTAATATATATAATGCTGCTGGTAGAATGCTGGCAAAAACATAGCGAAGTTTGTCCCACAAAATATAATAACAAATTAATGGAAAATTAAAACAGTGACGTACCTGACTGATCACATTTGACGTACCTATTATACAATTTAACTCAGATTGGCGGCAGAAATACAGCAGAATCTACGTTCGACAGATTCTGTTCGGTTTCTGCTGCAAATCTGCTGTTAGATTTTGTCAGCAAGCGCTGCCGGCAAAATACAAGCTTAATGCGGTTACAGAAGCTACCGAATCTGTTCCATTTTTCTGATTGAATCTGTTGCCAATCTGCTGCCATACTACAAACAGTTTGCTTACTGGGATTATTCTTCGAAAAATCGAGAGACACACGCATTTATAATCTATTTTAATTATAATTTATTTTCAAATGAACTTCAACAGGAATTGTTTCTGAATCTAAAACTTAATATAAAGCAGATATTTAACGTTGAAATGCGACATGCGGTAACTACATTTTAATCTTTATCAAAGAAAAATTGATTTCATTATCCCAGAATTTTATGCATTGTAAAATCTATATTTTTAAGGGGAATTATTATATAACCTACATGAAACGCACATTTATAATCTATTTTCAAATAAGCTTTAACACACACACAGGAATTGTAATCTGAAACTTTATATTAAACGACAATTTGGATAACTTAGATTCGACCTGACTGGCCAGATGTATTGTAAAATAAAGCACTACGTTTCGACCATGGGTTTTGGTCCTTTGGTCAGGTCGAATCTAAGTTATCCAAATTGTCGTTTTTTATCCATTTACTGGCGAAGAAAAGATTTTATTTCGTTTTATATTAAACAGATATTTAACATTGAAATGTACAATTGAAACATGTAATCAGCCATTAAATTTTATCAAAGGAAGATTTCGTCATCCTCTAGAGTTCTATTCATTGGAAAATCTATATTTTTAAAAGAAACTGCAGTATATTATATAATCTGTAAGAAATGCGATGTATATAATTTTGTGAGCTCTCTCTCTCTCTCTCTCTCTCTCTCTCGTATGATTTCTGAAATTCTTGTAAACGTAGCGGGGAGTTGATTCCTCCGAGCCGCATTCCAAAAACGCACAGCGATCTACTGAAAGATATTGAATGCCAACTATTTGCGGACGATGCCCCGTGGCACGCAGTTCCATCCGCAGGCGATAGTTTGTGCCTTGTTAACCTTGCAGATAGGACAATGGTCGGTTGTAGTACGGTCCCCGAAATACCTGTGTTTCCAGAGTGCCCCCGGTACCCCATCCAACATGGACAAGTTTATTCGATGGATGTCCGCCCGCAACGCGTTTCGGTATGTGCCAGATGCTGGAAGGCTTCGCACGTTTAATGCACCGAATTTCGGCCGGATTTCCGCGGATTATTCGCGGAATCTGATCGGCACAGAAGAGCGTACCGTTTTATTCGACGCACGCTATACGTGACTCTAACTCATCGTCTGACAGTGGCAGTAATGGCCTCGGTTGGACTGACGTGACATTTCAACGTTCGACAAGTTTGTCAAAGACTATAAAATATAGAGTTTAAAAGAGACACAGAAATTCGTATGAATACTTCTGCATAAATCGTGTAGTTGTTCTTATTATTTTCCAGATTTGTAACTAATATATCGAGATGCGCAAAATATTTCCTTTCCACATAAATCGGAGAGAGATTCTCTTTTCCAAATGTCTTTAACTCTTGCAGTTAGACGCGCTTTCGAAGATTGTACTTGCTCTACCCAGGTCATGATACTCCATCGTATTCTTCGCAATTCAGGCGCTATCGTTTCGCGTAATCAAAATTAGTACGGTCATTTCTCTAAATCACAATTTAATTCATCGAGAACGTATCGGTGACGGCGAGTGAATAAATTTCATACACGATTATTACCTCCAGCCGTGAATTTCGTTGAATTTTGCCATGAAATTATTCGCGGCATTCCATCGCCGTCATCGCCGCCGCGATCAGCACCGAATTAGAACGATTCAGTTTGGCGGAAGATTTAGCATAGCTCGGCCGACAGTAATTACACCCCAAAATCGAACGGCGCGTTTCATACGGCAACGAGGCTATTTTCGATGTGTGGCACGCTAGAAAATGATCGTCTAATGGCGCCGTGGCACCGGCGTCGATCTGACACGGTATACCCGAGGTAATCGATAACGAATATGCGTGCCGCCTAATATTCGCGATCCAAACACAATTTGCCTTGTCCACCTGAGTCAGCTAATTACGCGCTTGCTGAGCTCGTAACGTTCCAGTATCGTCGGCGGTTTCTCGGTGTATGCAAAGTTGGCCGAACGAAAGCAAATTGCCGTATCATATTTCAGTGAGTAAACTAACGTAATCCATTTTACAAATCTTACACATATCAAAAGCACATTAAATCCACTTGTTCTGTAAAATTATTTTCTGTTAAGAAGGAGAGAGAGAGAGAGAGAGAGAGAGAGAGAGAGAGAGAGAGAGATGTTCTTTTCTTTTTTGGTATATATTATTCTATAAATTATAAAAGAAATTATTACACATATCTTTTAAGATATGTCCTTGTGAAGCATACAAATCGTTTTTGCATTTTTAATTATAAGCATCTCGCATATTTTAATTATATATAGTCATTAAAATAGATTCGTTATATAGCGCAAGCTCGCTTTGAGTCCGCCCGATGAGGTACCATCGCCTTTAAAATCCACGCCTGAAATTGGATCCGACGTTTCTTCGAGTTCCATCGCACAATTTCTGCGAATAGTGATCTTCGCGCGTTCCTCGACATATTTCCGGATCGTCGCTTCCGTTTTCCTCGGCAAAGCTCCGCTCGGGAAATCGTAATCGAGAAATTTAGAGGTCAGACGAAGCCAACCTGAACTTAGAAATCATGTGATTCGGAGCAGAACGGTTTTCTCATTAACACGCATTAGAATCTCTTAATTGTGTAAGTTATTTTGTTTCTCTGCTGTATTAAACACGTTCCTTGTAAAGTGAATTTGTCGAAGTTATTAAATAAATATGATACAATCCAACGATGTAATATTTATTACATAACATACTGCCATATATAATTGTTATATGGAGTCGGTTTTAAATAAAGAACTAAGATCACAAATTCCAATTTGTACGAGTATACGATTTATACCCTATGCGAATGTAAGGCTTTCACGAAATAGGGCGAGATCTCTAAAACTATCCTTCGCGCTCGCATATCTCTTTGTGTCCTCAGGCGGCTAAGAAACTCTTACCGTTCTTCTTCACCCCTCATGCTCGGCGTTGATTCGTTTGAAGAAAGATACGTTATTCAAATGAAATATGTCTCTTCTCTGCAGAGCGTAGCGTAAATGAAACCTTCTTCGGTGAGAATTATTCGAGAAATTTTCAAAAAGTCGCGTTTTTTCTCGAGAAGACAAGACAGGAACACGTAAATGTGGAGTCAATGTTATTCTATTTGCCCTGAAATTTTGAAATCACGAAGTCAGAGCTTTTTTAAATATAAATGATAAAAAAAATTATTATCATTTTATCTTTATATCAATTGTTTATTTTAAAAGCTTAGATCTAAGTGTATTTTTAGAAATCTTATTAAAATTATTAAAATACATCAATTTATATATATATATATATATATATATCAGCATTTTATTAAAATTTAATTTAGAAATTTGATCCGGGCTTACGATTTTCAAAAAAAGCTGTTTAAATGTTACTCTATACATATTTTTATGATAAATTAAATTCCCAACAAACAGAAAATACGTTACATCACATTTAACGACGATGAAATAATAGCTCCACATAGTTCCGTGACGATTTCACGGTAATTGTAGTCAACGATTCGGTGATTAATGCCCTTCTCCGAAGCATATCAATTGTCGCAATTAATTCTCTTATTAAGTTCGGTATTTCATTTGCAAATATCCATGCTGTTATCCGAAAGCACGCGATATGCATTACTCGGAAATACGAATAATTAAACTTCATTCTGTTCAACTTTGAGAGATAGGTACACATGTAAAAATGCATTTGTATATTTATTATTTATGTATGACTCACATATCTACAATAAATCTCAATGCTAATAAAATTTCGTTGCACATTCCGGAACGTAAGGTAGAAACTCCAAACTGAGAATAAAGTCGTATGTGTGATAAGTTATTTTATTCTGATAAAATAAGATCGAGAGATCAACGTTGGTTTGTATTACAATTCTTCGGACATTTTAGAAAAAGGTTTTATGATATGAAGTTCCGCAGCTAGAGAAACATTTATTTTCGAAAGTAAAAGATAGATATGTATTTCTTGCACGTTGAACAATCGTGAGGTAAAATTTATAAAGATTGCCAACGAAATCAATAAAATTGTAGAAATTAAAAAATAATATATAACGCTTTTAATCTCCGAGATATTTAGACTGGATTCTCAAACTTAAATCAATTCCGTTGGACAATCGTCTCACAAAGTTGATTAAAAGTTGATTCCGCGGATTGTTATCTATCGTTGTAATGTCTTTCCCACTTATCTCCTCTGCGCAGTCTCAAAAGCATTTGGCAGAAATTTCAGCGAAATCCATCCGTGTCGACTCCCCTTTATTGCCGAGCAAAGATAACAGAACTATTTTGAGTGCTTTTGCATTCGGCAGTCGGCCTCAGAAAACGAAAATGGAAGTAGATGGGAATGAGTAAGAGCTAGAAAAAGAAGGAGGCAGGAGGGTTACAAGAGATAAGACAGAAAGAGAAGATACGTAAAGGAGGTTGACGATAAAAACCCGAGAACATTTTTCGTCGTTGCCCGGTAAAGAAAACAGGGTAGCAAGCGAAAACAAGGGTGAGGAACCACAGGTTGTATCTTTTATGCGAGCCATTCTTTCTCGCGGAAACGATGACAAAAGATTAGACATGAGGGAGACAGAATGACGCGTCTCCCGACGGGAGACATTGTGAAAAATGATATAGCGTTAAGATGCATTAGTAAACAAGTCACGGAAGAAAATTTCGATCGGGATACAATGTATGCTGATTGCACCGGAATAGATAAAGGCGTACCTCTTAACAAAATGCCATTTTCAAATTATTTTGACGGAGCTCTGATAAATGACAAATTACCTTATTAAACACGTGCAATAATACAGTAATACAAAAAAATTATATTCGAATATCTTGATTATTAAAATATATTTATATATATTATGTAAAAATATATTAATATAATAATACAATAATACAAAAGAATTCTATTCTAATATCTTGAATATTAAAATATACTTATATATTATGTAAAAATATTTTTTCTATATCCATAAATATGTAAAATTACATGTAAATTAAGATTCCTCTTTCATTAAATAATATAAAATTTCTTTTAGCTGAAATATTCGAATAATAAAACTATCCACATTAATTTGTAGCACAAATCAAACGGCGTACAAATAATCTTCAAGCATACGATGCATTTCAGAATCATAAAATCATCATTAAGATTCATTCTGGAATACTTATTCGAAGTAAAATGTTTCACGGCGGAACAGGATAATTACGCATATTTTTGAAACGTGAATCGTGATAGTTTAAATTGTGATATCAGAACATTAAGATAGTTAAATTCTATATAATCCAAGTGTCATTTGAATTTGAAAGGCTGCGATCGCAATGGCGGAAGCTTCAGTTCAAGAGACGCGGATGGTGCTTTTAGCTTAAAGTTTCGGCGACTATTGGCATATACATGTGCACACAGACCTAGACGTGACATTCGACACGAGTGTACATATGTGCGTGCATGCACGACAACGTGATATTATATTCGACGTCGGCGGAAGAGAACTTTGATGAAGTTTGGCCTGCAGTTGTACCTGGGGGAAGTTTCCAAAAAGCCATTGTGTATTCAGTGTGTGTGGGTTATGCGCCGGAGCGGTTAGTAATTTTGCCTGATGACAATCTGAATTTCAGCCGTATTATAATTGAAACACGCACAATACTCACGATGCAATCTTCCTGTAACCGTATATTGTGGATTTATCGCTCGAATCTGATTTCAATTAGAAGTTGAGTACTGTGACAATGGCACCGAACGCAAATTACGATCTAGCTGTGTATAATGCGTTTCGCAGAAAATTTTATGAGCAATTAACGCGCGAAGGATTACTTGACTGCGTTTTCAAACGCTGATGGTTTATAATTATACGTAAATTCTATTCAAAATATTATTTATTATTCCACATATATAATCATCCGGATTTTAGACTTATTTAAAAAAGATTAGGGAGAAATCATCGACATGCAACTAAAATGTTTAAAGGTAATGTAAGATGGTAGTTAAATCACAGAGCGATAGTCAAAAGCTTAAATTTTAAGTACCCACTTTCCGCGGGAGTGACTAAGCTTAATGCTGCTTCGTAGATGACAAGGGCTTTTCAGTCGTCTTCGTGCTTGTCGCAGTAAGCTTCAGGTCAGACGGTACCTCAAGTAAGTAACTCTCTGTGTAACATCGAAGTCACAAAAATTTCATTTTCCAAAATTCTAGATTAGAATTAATCCATGAACATCCACATTTGTAAAATGAATAATATCATAAACGGTTATGGTAGAGTGAGAAAACAAGATTATCGATCAACTATTAGTACTCACAATAGCTACGTTCTGAAAAGATTGCGCGAAAAGTTCCCTTTCTATTCGACCCATTTACCTCGATATTTTATTCGGTCTCATCCACTTTCTCCGAATTGCAACATTAAGACGTATTTTAAGAGCTTTCCCTTGTTATGAATAAAGCATAAGATGCGAGATAAATAAAATAGATTCACCGCTCACAATACTATTCTTAAATAAAATTAACATTTTTAAAAGACTGCAGCAAAGTAAACTCAAAACGAATTCTTGGGATTATATACGTAAAAGATGCTAGTTATATTTTAAATATACCTATATATATATATATATATATATATATATATATATATATTTATTTATTTATTTAATATGTATGTGTAAAATTGTGTCTATTGATAAGTAATTAATTTATTTATTGGTATAAAAAAGAAAAATGTTTTTAATTCAAAGATTCGCATTTAATTGTGGATGCACCGCCGAATGTCGTTCGAAAAGGGCGACTAACTGCCTTCGGGAGTTCACAATTTTCATTCCCCATCCCTCGTCGAATTCTCATCGTTTGCATCACTAAAACGGTCTCGATAGTAACCCGCTGTTTATGTAAATTATACGGCCATAGATTTTTCAGCGAAAAGCGAAAACAACTGAACCGAACACAACGCTACACTTGCGTGTCGAATAAATTTGATCACGAATTACATTTTCGTTTTTATTTTCACTCATTAATAAGAATAAAACGTTTTAAGCAATCAAAAATAATCTACATAAGTTAATTAGCAGATACATTAATTAATAATTTTATCTTTGTACAATAATAATTAATAAAGTACTTTATTAAATATTAAAGTAGCTATTTAAAAAATTAATCTTACTATATCACTAAATAGGTAGCATGTTAATTATTAATTAATGCTGTCTTAACCTTAAGGCTGCAAATAGTTAATTGATTCGTCTCGTCCCGCGTGTAGTTAATTGAACCAAGTCAATAAACATCATCGAACACACGTACATTACGTCGGTTAAACAGATCGCTAATGGGAGTAAACAGGGGTTAAACAGATACGAGTTAAATGTCCTACAAGACGATGACGCGATCGTTCCTTGCATGGAACAGTATAAAAATGTTTTACTATATGTTTTAAAACATTTACTATTAAATAAAATAAATTTTCTGCCATTATATGTTCCATATTTTAAAATATCATTTAATTATAATTAGAAGAATATTTATTCCTTTGTGATAAAATTATACCATGTTGCAATATATAATACATAAATTTGGTAGAATTCACGATAATAATAATAGTTTGAAATTTAATCTAATAGATTACTCAGTAATTTGAAAGTTGTTTCCGCTGTTAAATATATTTGTATTATCTGCGTACGCGCGCGTGCCGCCATTAAGAGATTAATTTTGTCTAAAGTTCCGACGGGAGGTATTTATAGGAATTTGCTAGAAATTGTGGAAATTCGGGACGAGAGCGATAGCACGCAGAATGCCTCGTGTCTCGTGAAACTCGTCCGCGAAATTGGAGGCTAAAGGGATAAAAAAGTCGCAATGTGCGAAGACGCGGGCTGACGCAGCGGAAGCTTCAATCCCGCATTAAACGTTTGAATATTCGATGCAATGTCTCGGAGATATCTTGAGAATTTCCTGTCTCTCTCCCTTTATATAACATCTGACATAAAGTCGGTGACACGTGTGATATAAACTTGCGAAACTCGAAAGTAATAATCTCGACTTAGCGTTGAAACGACAGTTTCAATAGTGGAACGTTTAGACTTTATGAAAAATGTTTATTGTGTCACCAGCCATAAAAGGAAAATATTCAAATAAAACTGTTCTGAAGACTAGATAGATATATATATTATTATAATAATAAATCATACTTTTTTATAATCTGCTCGTAAAACGCTGCATAATTTCACGCGTTTTTCTTTAATCTTTAAAATATTTAAGAAGTAGAATTCAATATATTTTAAATCTTAATATCTAAATATAGGGTGTCAAAGGAACTCTTGATATAAGTGAAGAAATCTGATAGAGTATTGAACTTATATAAGATAAACTGCATTATATCGCGTTGAATTCTCATGATCTTAATGCAGAGGTGACTTAAAGCACCCAGAAGCGTCGAAGTGTGGGCGATGGGTCGTCTCCTCACCGGGCGACATTCGCGAAACTTTCCTGCTTTCTTCCAGGGGCGGCTCTGCATATTTCCTGACATTTAAACTTATTCAGCCTAACTTTCGTGCGACGAGACAAGAAGGGGGCAAGAATGTATACCATAGCGTCGCAACGATAACTTACTTTTTCCCTGCTTGTCTGTCTGATTTCCCTTCGCTTTAGTCTTCGTAATTCCATGAATACCGAATCGTTTCTTTCTTATCTCGCACTTGAATTTTCTCTTTGTAACGATGGAAATTGGCTACGCATCGAGCCGATTGAGCGAAAAGAAAAATGCATGTCTCTTCATCTTATCCGCTCGAGAAAAGATTATAACATTATCGTACAGACTTCGGAATAGAGAGGTGGATGATAGATTGTGCGCAGGGCTAGTATTATAGTTCATGATGATGAAGATTTACCACGTAATATTACTTCATAATAGTACGCGGATATTATCTTTTGAAACTATTTTATATTTACGAAACAAAAAATTAGCGAAAAGTTGTCGTATTTTTAAACATGAAAATTTTGGAATTTTGAATACGGTTATTAATGTCTGTTTTCTAATATAATTTATTGAAATAAGCATTTCTTTTTTTCATTATTGCTTCAACTACAAACTTTCTTTTACATTATTTTTATGCGTTTATATTTTTTTATTACATATTTATAAAAACCGATAATTGCAGTTCAAGCGAATTGCAGAATTCGCTCCTATAATATCGTAATTAGCGAACTAGTTGGTCAGCTACCGTGCTCGACCTGACCTCAGTTTTACCAGTTTTACCAAGGAGAAAAACAAAGACCGCAGCAGGGGTTACGTCGGGGAGTCGAGAATAGCGAAAGTTTCGCTTCAATTGGGTGAACGACGTCGACGCTTTCAGGCGACGCCGGAAATCGAGAGAACGTGGCCCGATATCCTTCGTGTTCCTGTTCGATTTAACTTCGAAGGACAAAGTTGCGCGTTTCACATTGTTACGAAACTTTATCATCACCGCAACAATAATATTTTTATGTTAGTGGTAGCAACTCTGTTAATCCCAGACGAAGCCGGGCGTGACGTTCTACTTCTCGATACTAGTTGAATTAAGTTCAATAAGCGAATTGTAGAATCACCCTTTTCATTCATCTTTTCGTAATGTCGCAATTTTAACGCGAAATCAAGGTAATTTTTTTAATGAATATAAAACTACGAATTTTTACAATCTAGCGAAAAGATACTTGCTGTAAGATAAACGAAATTCGCCTCGCTTTTGAAGTCGACAGTAAATTATTTCGAATAGCATACTTCGAGTCGCAGCGTAAAGCGTATACGTATATATGATCTGCGTGTTAAAAAATTCAGTTTTACTGATTCTCTGTGTAAATATACTTTCATTCTGCTGACTTTCGATCTTCCGATTCGCTCGTCTATTGATTCGCAAAATTCAAATACCATTATGTACTTATGGCGGACAAATATTTTTTCACGAAAGAATAGTTTAATCAAAAATGTCTGATGAGAGTCACGTTCCAACGAACGGACCTTTTGAATTTGAAAAATGGTTCTGTGAATACCATTTTACGAGTTAATATACATAATTTACATTTAATTATACGTTACACAGTTATTACAATAATTAAACGTAATTAATTGCGCATTATAAATATTATATATCGTGAAAATTATGTATCGCACAAAGGTTTTGAATAATTTCGATATAGATAGAGATACACTTTGGTCGTAACAACGACGACAACGTAACTCGCACAAAATTTTCAGGCCGCATGAAAAATTCAGTGCTGCGCGGTCGCGAGCGCGCGAAGAGTTCTTCTCTCCATTAAACCACGTTGCTTTTTATATTGTTTCAGACATGCATTGGTTCGTTTGCACCTGCATCCTCACGGCAACGACGGTGCTTTCTTGCCGGCAGAGCGAGTTTCAGTGCGCCAACGGGCACTGCGTCGCCCTCAACAAAGTCTGCAACGTTGTCGACGACTGCGGAGATGGGAGCGACGAGACGCGTCCATGCTCGCGTGAGTGAAACTTTTGCCCCCTCCGGTTTTGCCGCTCACAGAAGGCTTGAAGAGGGGCTTTTAACGCGCCGACAAATGCATATCCACTCGACGAGTTAATGCAGAAACCGCGACGGCGCGATCACGGAGGTTAGAGGACAGGAAAACGATCAGCATACGTTTTGTAGATATTTTTGTGGACGTAAAACGGTGTAAAGATCTAGTTATAATTTTCACCACTCACAGCAGCACTGTTAAAGAGGGACTGAAATGTGACAGCTTGACAGCTATTAAACACATTGATAATTAATAATAAAGAAATTAATTTTATTGGTAAAATTTATAAATAAAAAATTTTAAATGGGAAAATGTTGTGCTG
>NJRQ01001505.1:7173-18649 GCA_003063805.1 Aphaenogaster ashmeadi
TGAATTTCTAATTATATATAATTATATATGGACATATTTTGTATACAATTATTATATAATTATATATACATAGCCATTTTATATATAATTATGTATAAGCAATTTTTTACCGGGCTTAAAAAATTCGGAAAAATACTGAGAAATTCTGAGAAAATTTGCGTTCGGAGAATTCCAGATAATCTCCTCAATGTCCGAAAACGTGCACAAATTCTGAAAAATTTTCGGAGAATTTCTGCTCATTTCTGAAAAATTTTCTGAGAATTTCTGCTTATTTCTGAAAAATTTTCTGAGAAATTCTGAGTAATATTTCCACCAGGGATTGGCTACATATTATCTTAGATGATGTTTTAGATAATATGTAGCCAATGAGATGCCTTTGTGTAACACAGTGTCTCTTGTTGGAAAGCTCCCAGAGAGACATATGGAAAAGAGCGTGTGTAACTAAAGAGAATAACAATTAAATACATATATATTCCGTCCTATATAAATAAGGATTGTATTTATTAAACTTCCTAAGTTTAACATATATAACATTTGGCGACGAATGATACTGGAAGGACTAAATAATCCTATTTTTGCAGAATATCACCGAACATAACCAAACATGTCCGATAAAATACTTGCGGCACTGACTGCGTTGCTTACCAAGCAAGACGAACGTCTCATGCGGTTGGAACAATCAATCCAGCGCAATCCAACACAGCCAGCAAGAAATGATGAACTCGTAATCGAGGCATTAGCTAATAGTATCCAGGAATTCGTGTATGACCATGACAATGGTCTAACCTTCGATAAATGGTATAATAGATACGAGGACGCATTCACAGCAGCAGGTAACCAATTAGACGAACAAGCACAATCACGTCTATTACAGCGGAAATTGGATCAAAAGTCGCACACTAAGTACGTCAACTACATTCTGCCAAAGACGACAAAAGATTTCAACTTTAAGACCACAGTGGATAAGTTAAAACAAATTCTCTCTTTTCAAACCACAGTTTTTAGTAGACGTTACAACTGCTTAAAAACAAGGAAACATGATAACGACGATTTTGTCACTTATGCAGGCATTGTCAATAGGAACTGCGAGGATTTCCAATTCACGGAATTAGGCCCTGAGCAATTCAAATGCCTAATTTTCATTTCGGGTCTACAAGCAACCAAAGATTTTGAAATAAGGGCGAGATTGTTACGCAAACTGGAAACACATTCTGCTGAAAATCCAATCACACTTCACGACCTAGTAAATGAATGTCAGCGAGTCATGACACTCAAGATGGATACGGCATTAGTAGAAAAACCAACACAGTCTAACGTAAACAAAATCGAACGCAAGAAGCAAACCTGTTCCAAAAATGCCAAAAATAAATCACAACACAAAGCATCGGACATACCAAAATATCCATGCTGGAATTGCGGAAGCATGCATTATGCTAAATATTGTGATTATATCAAGCACGAATGTAATGACTGCAAAAGGATTGGACATAAGGAAGGGTACTGTACTAGCGCACACAAATCAAAATCTAACAATAAATCAGAAAAGAAACCTGATAGCAAGTATAAGCCCACAGTAAAATCTAATGTTGTTATCGCTGTAAATCAAGTTCAGTTTCAAAGCAAAAGGAAATTCATCATAATCCGAATTAACGCACAGGAGGTTAAACTTCAAATTGATACAGCTTCGGATATAACCCTTATTTCCCAAGAAACTTAGAAACTATTAGGAAAACCAACGACAAAGGAATCATCATTTACAGCGCATAACGCATCCGGTGAACCACAAGAGATTATTCATGAGCTGGAATGCGATGTAACACTAAATGGAGTAACAAAGAGAGGGAAATGCTATGTCACCAAAGTACCAGAACTGAATTTATTCGGCATAGAATGGATGGAATTATTCAATCTATGGTCCACTCCAATCGACAAATTGTGCCATGCAGTCAAGTCACAGACAACAGACGAACACATCACAAAATTGACCACTAAATTTCCTAAAGTGTTCAAAAAGGAATGGGTCTATGCACCAAAGCAAAAATAAAATTACATCTGTTACCGAATACAAAACCCACATACATACAGAAGCGTCCCGTCTCATATGCTGCATTACCCAAGATTGACGCCGAATTACAACGTCTCGAGAAATTGAACATCATAGAGCAGATCGAATTCTCATCATGGGCAGCACCTATCGTAGTAGTCAGCAAACCTAACGGTAAGATTCGCATATGTGCTGATTATTCCACAGGACTAAATGCCGCATTACAATTCAACAGACATCTACTACCACTTCCAGACGACATTTTTGTCAAATTAGCGGGTAATCGATGCTTCACAGTAATCGACTTCTCCGATGCATATTTCCAATTGGCGGTAGACGAAAATTCTCAAGAATTGTTAACCATCAATACACATCGTGGACTATTCAAATTCAAGAGATTACCATTTGGGGTTAAATCTGCACCTGGGGCATTTCAACAAATCATCGATGCAATGATATCTGACCTGCCTTTCGCAAGTGCATATTTGGATGACTTAATTATATGTAGCAAAACATCAACCGATCATATGAAACACCTAGCAGCGACACTGCAAAGAATTGAGGACTTCGGCTTTGTATTAAGTTCTGACAAATGTCAATTTTTCACAAATCAAGTGAAATTCCTCGGACACATCATTGATGAACAAGGACTACGGCCGGATCCTGACAAGATCAGTTGTATCAGAGAAATGCCATCACCAAGCAATATTAGTGAACTCCGGGCATTTCTCGGGGCCATTAACTACTATGGCAAATTCGTATACAAGATGCAACAATTGAGAGGACCGTTGGATCAATTACTTCGGAAAGATACAGATTGGAACTGGTCTCAC
Source organism: Aphaenogaster ashmeadi (assembly GCA_003063805.1). Classification (NCBI taxonomy): domain Eukaryota; kingdom Metazoa; phylum Arthropoda; class Insecta; order Hymenoptera; family Formicidae; genus Aphaenogaster; species Aphaenogaster ashmeadi. The sequence continues at coordinate 10,051 of NJRQ01001505.1, forward strand.
CAATGCCAACGGGCATTTGATCAACTCAAAGATGTGTTGCAAAGTCAATTAGTGTTAACACATTACGATCCATCTGTACCCATCGTGGTGGCAGCTGACGCATGTAACACGGGCATAGGAGCAGTAATATTACACGAATATCCTAACGGCCATCGTAAAGCTATCTACCATTCATCAAGAACTCTCACCGAGGCCGAAAGACATTACAGTCAAATTGAAAAAGAAGCCTTAGCACTTATATTCGCAGTCACAAAATTTCACAAGCTAATTTTTGGAAGGAAATTTACTCTGGAGACCGACCATAAGCCTCTATTATACATTTTTGGAAACAAAAAGGGCATTTCAGTGTATACAGCAAATCGATTGCAGAGATGGGCGTGTACATTGTTATTATACGATTTTGGGATCAGATACGTCTCCACAAACTCATTTGGCTATGCTGATTTCTTGTCTAGATTAATCAATTCCCGAGCGCAACCGGATAAAGAGTCCGTTATTGCTACGATCCATATGGAAACAGTTGTGAAACAAATCCAGCAAGAATCGATTTATGCAGTAACGGTAACCTCTGAAGACATACAACAGGGAACAAAGAACGATCCGACACTTCAATCAGTGATCAACTATTTAAATCTTGGCTGACCATCAGATAAGAAAAATATCATCAATGAAATTCAACCCTACTATATGAGACGCAACAATTTACTAGTGGTAAACAAGTCTAATGCTAGGAGAACGCGTGATGATACCTCCAAAATTACGTAATAAAGTACTTCGTCAAATACATAAGGGACATCCAGGAATGGAAAGAGCCAAATCAATAGCAAGAAGTTACGTTTATTGGCCGAAGATCGACAGTGACATAGAAGAGTCAGTAAGAACATGTAGTAAATGTGCAGCCGCAAAGAAATCACCTACCAAAACGTTGCTACAATCATGGCAAATACCAGACACGCCATGGGAACGTATACATGTGGATTTTGCTGGGCTCTTCTATAACAACTACTTCCTAGTGATAGTAGACGCCAAAAGCAAATGGCCAGAAATATACATGACGGAATCAATTACGTCATCACAAACCCTCAAATTTATTAAAGATGCCTGTTCACGGTTCGGGTTACCGAAAACCATTGTAACAGACAACGGCACACAATTTACAAGCCAGGCATTCCAAAATTTTTGTGAACTGAATGGCATACAACATTTCCGAACGGCACCATATCATCCCCAATCTAACGGACAAGCGGAAATCTTCGTGAATATCTTTAAGCGGGACATGAGGAAGATCAACGAGGAAGAGGATGTGGAAGAAACACTAAATACATTCCTCACGACATACAGGTATACCTCGAACAAATACATAGACGGGAAGTCACCTGCAGAAATCATGATCGGTAGAAAAATGAGAATCACTTTAAATCTACTTAAACCTACTAAACGATCAGAAAATCCACGACGCAACACCAAGCAGGAATTAGAATTTAATAAACAACATGGAGCGAAAGACAGGAAATTCAACCGTGGTGATTTGGTCTACGCTAAGCACCACAAGGACAACGCATGGAAATGGATTCCAGGTGTCGTCATAGAACAAGTTGGCAACGTCATGTATAATATCTTGTTGGATTCGGATAGGAGACAACCACTAGTCCGTTGCCACACAAATCAACTCATGGCCAGATACTTAGACGATGAAGATCAGTGAACAGACTCCGAACCCAAACTACCGTTGTTGATAGATGAGTTCCGCGACGACCACGTGAATGATAATCAAAGTGAGATTTTTGTAACGGCCAGTAATTCGACACCATCGACAGATGATGAGTCGGATGAACTGGCACAAGAAGAACCCTTGGAAGCATGTCCTAGAAGAGCAACCAGACAACCGAGTTACCTGAACGATTATGAGCTCTACTAAGAGGAGGGGGTGTTGGCAGCACTGAGAGAGTCGTCACGTGACAGTCACGAGGCAGAGAGACGTACGGAAAAGAGCGTGTGTAACTAAAGAGAATAACGATTAAATACATATACAGGGTGTCTCAAAGCACTCGAGAAATCTCTCGTGAGAAGGTAGAAGGGATCGAGATAAACAAAAAAGTCCTCTACCATTTTGCGATATTCGCAATGGTTAACGAGATATTAAATATTAAAGTCGTACGAATGAGAGCACGCGGAGGGAAGTAGGACGGCCCAGTGTGTCGGCACAGGCGGGATAAGGCTCGAGCGGGGATGGATACCCGCCGCGCGGCGAAGGAAAGGGCAGCACGCCGCTGCCTGTGCTTCCATAGCCACTCCCACATCTCGCCGCACCGCGCCGGATATCCATCCCCGCTCGAGCCTTATCCCGTCTGTGCCGTCACACTGGGCCGTCCTACTTCCCTCCGCGCGCTCTCATTCGTACGACTTTAACATTTAATATCTCGTTAATCATTGCGAATATCGTAAAAGGGTACAGGACTTTTTTGTTTATCTCGATCCCTTCTACCTTCTCACGAAAGATTTCTCGAGTGCTTTGGGACACCCTGTATATTCCGCCCTATATAAATAAAGATTGTATTTATTAAACTTTCTAAGTTTAACATATATAACAGAAACAAATATAGTTGGTTTCACTCTAACTTATTGCACCGTGTACACTAGGGGGCCTATTCCGTATCTCTTAAAGGAGTGAAAATGCGAAAAGTGAGCCAATTCACTAGGTTTTGAGCAATTTCATTGGTAAAATCCTAGTAAATTCGCTCACTTTTCGCATTTTCACTCCATTAAGAGATACGGAATAGGCCCCCAGTTCAGAAAGTTCTTTGAAAAAGTACAGGTCTGTTGTATTATACACAAAAATGCTTTACCTTTGATTTTATTACTCCCTTCGCTTTTAACGGTTTTCTTGCAATTTCCTCTTCATCTTCATCTCTGGAAATACTTTTTTTCTTTAGAATCCTTCTGTTAGACCTTAAGGGATAAGCAACGCCATACTTCTCAATGTTTTTCGCACTTCGCACATTTAAGCCCACTCTAATAAAAAAAAGAAACCATCGTGATTAATATTAAATTATCACTATCGTAGTATATGTGTTTGTATCCATGAATTACATACTTCCATGTGCGTGTATTCTTATTACAAACGTTTCCCACTTGCAGTCTTTAGTCAATCGTTTTTTCATGACATTGTTTGGACCTACATCGCAAAGAGGCCATTTTGTTTTCACTTCTATTTCTTTTCCTATGATCTCATTCAAGTCTTCAATGGTAAATAAAGCATCTAACCATTCTAGGTATCCAACTGCGACATTTCCTCCCTCGTTCTTGAATTCGCACACCAAACACTTGGAATCGTCCATGGCTAATTTTACAGTCCCAAATAAATATTGTTAAATTAAACCAGTGTTTAGACTCGTTTGCACTCACAGATCATGGATTTTCTTTGTTTTGTTTTTGTATATAATGCTAGATTTCTTCTGCAGAATATACACCAATGTAATGGTGAATTCGGTTGTCTCTTCTGCTTAAGTAAAGGAGAGAGCGTTCCAGTTGGTCGCGGTTTCACAAGAGTGTATCCTGGAGATGTCGGTCTTAATCGTACTCTAGCTCAACATGAGACTGATTGCCAGGAGGCAGTTGATACGAAAAATGTAGTAAACGGGGTCAAAGGAACGTTATTACAGGTATTTAACATCATTTCTTCTTTCGTGCCAGACTATATGCACTGTTTATTGTTAGGTGTAACAAAGACTATAACCATGATGCCTGGTTCGATCCTTCTAACAATGAAGAAGCGTGGTACATCGGAACGCAGGTTCAAAATTTCGACATAAAATTAGAAGGTATGAAACCTCCGAGTGAAATAACTAGAACACCAAAATCAGTAAAAGAAAGACAACATTGGAAAGTAGCCGAGTGGAAAAATTATCTGCTCTATTATTCACTTCTTTGCTTGATGAATAATATGCCATTGAAGCATAAGCATTGGTTTCTGCTAATATATAACATACAAATATTCCTCGGAGACAAAATTTCGATGGAGCAGTTCAAAAAAGCTAAGGCAGCCTTAGAGAAATTTGTTTTTCAAATCAATGATCTGTACGGTATACAGTTCTTTAAATTTTACGTACATCTTCTCCTGCATATTCCGGCATCTGTTAAACAATATGATGCGCTTTGGGCCACGTCTACGTTTCTATATGAACATTACAACGGCATATCAGCAAAGTTGATTAAAAGTTCTCAAGGTTCAGCTGAGCAAATTTGCAAATTGTACTTGCGATTGATCAATGTTGAAAAAGAAAGTTTGTTAGTATTTTCTAGAGACAATTGTTCTGAAAGTGGAAAAATATTGTACGAGAAGATGCTAGGTTCGTTCAGATCAAAAGCTTGTACGGAATTCGGTTGCTTTTTGCGGGTATTCGGAGCTCCTATGCGACTAACACTTACATTGGTGCAACAAACTTGTATTGAACAATTACTCCAAAGTCCCATAAATAACTTTGCACACAAATATGACCGCTTTATTTACCAGAGAACACACTCTACCATTCAACTGGCTACAAAAAACTCCGCAAAAGAAGGAATGGTACCGTTCAACTGAAAGATGGTATATTTGTAGAGATAACTGGAATATTTACTACGCAGATTGTTGCAACTGACGAAGTGCAACAGGTTATTCTTGGAAATATTTTTCGCCCGACAGATGATGCCCTCGTGTGCAATGATACCGAGTTGCATATTTCATCGAATAAATTCTTTCATATTTTGACAAAAAGTGATGATCTAATAGCAATATTTCCAAGAATGATCCATTCTAAATGCGTGCATATGGATTATGATTGTCAAAAAATCATCTGTGTACCACTTGTAAATAAGATTGAAAGAAATTAAATAAACACGTTTTAAAATTTACGGTTCCTATTATTTTTTCTAGTATTATGCATTGACAGTGATATTCTGAACTGAACTAACAATAAGATTTAACTGAATATCTCTAATAAAGATTTAGTCACAGTTTTCGTGAATTTAATAGAGAAATTATTACGACTTTTCAGTCAAATAGTGAGAACTACTGTCTCGTCAATAGTGCATAATGAGAGAATACTAGTATCATTAGTCCCCACTATTCGGACTGTACTCCGTAATAGTGGTGTAAATATATACACTCTTTGAGTAGTGGATGTGTGGATCCACTATTCGACACTAGCGGCGTAAATAGTGAACACTACTGAACGCGATTACCACTACTGACGGGAGTAATGCATACTATTCAGCACTATTGAATCCAATAGTTACACTACTTGCTACGAGTAGTGACACTATTGATCACCAGTAGTGATTATTCAGGCCCAATAGTGTTTTTCCGTAAGGGACGCGTACCATAGTTTGAGAAACCCTGTTCTAAAGATATCATAAAAGTGTATATCATGGCTTTTGTTCTGTGTAGCAAAATCAGCGACTATTTTCTAAGTACTATGCTCGTTAGCTGCCTTAGTGCAAATACATAATCATGTCTCGCACTAAGTGCATGCATAAACGGTACGTGAATAAATACATATCCGAATTTTGATTATATAAGCTTTGGTTATATAGAGAGCTCGACAAATTTTACAGAAACGGACACTATCTAGCGGCAGTCCTTTAATTATTGTATTCAGTGACAGCTCAGATCCTGCTCGGTTTCTGCCAACAATTTATCGTCAAAATGCATTACGCAGATCCTGCTTGGTTTATGCTGGTAATCTTGCCGTCAGATTATGTCAACAGACTCTGCTTGATTTCTGCTATCAGTCTGCTGGCATAATATGTCAGCAGGCTTTGTCATATTTCTGACGGCAATTTGCCGACATTATCAGATATTACAGATTCTGTGTGAAATTTGTTGCCTTTTTGTCTTCAAAAATTAGTAGCATGCTCTGCTCAAAATCTGTCTCTACAGGCTTGGTTATCTGAGTAATAAATATGATTGCAACATAATCTTCACGTGACACATACAAAATTATGTGTTTTTAAAAATTATGTTTAGAGGAATGACAAACATTTGTGTGGCCGACAAATATCTCAGTTGGACTGTACCCGACAAATGGACAATGGAAGACGCTGCAACAGTTCCGTGTGTATACAGTACGTGTTATTACGCTTTATATATTGAGGGTAAAATGAAAAAAAGGGACAAAGTGTTGATTCATTCTGGTACTGGAGGCATTGGTCAAGCTGCGATACATCTTGCCCTTTACGAAGGTTGCGAAGTGTTCACGACAGTTGGAACTGTCGAAAAACGGCAGTTTATAAGAGAAACATTCCCCTCTATTCCTGAAGATCATGTAGGAAATTCTCGAGATACAAGCTTTGAACAAATGATTATGCAGCGTACAGGAGGTCGTGGGGTAGATATCGTACTGAATTCCTTAGCCGAAGAGAAATTGCAAGCATCTGTTCGCTGCCTAGCAAATGGTGGCCGTTTTTTGGAAATTGGAAAATTTGATATGATTTCCAATAATCCGTTGGATACCTCTGTCTTCTCTAAAGGCATTAGTTTTCATGGTATTTTATTAGATAATTTACTTTTTTCACACTCAGAACGAAAGATAAGATTATGGAAGAAATTTGCAGAAGATTTAAAAAATGACGCTATTAAACCATTGTATAGAAAAGTTTTTAAAAAAAATGAAATAGAAGCTGCCTTTAGATATATGGCTGTTGGAAAACATATTGGCAAGGTACGGTTATTTCTTTTTATATATATAATATATATACAGAAATAATTAATTATAATATAAAATATAATATCAAGTCACATTAAAAACATTCCTTTTATTTAATTAGTGCTTACTAAAGATAGTAACAAATTCGGATTTAATTAAATTGAATTGGAATATAAATAGTGTTTTTTACTTATATTAATAAATAATATTAATTTACTTTCTTTTTTATTATTAAAGAGTAGTATAGTTTTGTTTGCTTCTATCTTAAGTATTATAAATAAATGTTATTCGTTGCAATAACAAAATTAAATCATAGAATGCAATATTAAAATTAATAATAAAATTAACAGAAATTAATAATAAAATTAAATAAAAAATTAAACGATATTAAACGATAAGTAAATGAAAAATGAAATTTTTGTTTTTTATGATCTTTGCTTTATAGTAATGATTGTATTTTGATTGATTGTTCTCGTAGATAATAATAAAAATTCATGAAGAAGATGAGCCCTTAGATGCTCCTTTACTCGCTCATCCGCAATATTATTGCTTGGGACATAAATGTTATGTCATTTTGGGTGGATTAGGCGGTTTTGGTTTAGAACTAGCAGACTGGTTGATTCTTCGAGGTGCAAAAAATTTGATATTGACATCACGAACTGGAATACAAACCGGTTATCAGCAATCAAGAGTAAAGCTATGGCGATCTTGCAGTGTGAATGTACAGATCGTTATAGTCAATGATACCTTGAAACATGACGACTGTGAATCTATATTAAAATTTGCTGAAAAAAGAGGACCAGTGGATGCCATATTTAATCTTGCAGTTGTGTTAAAAGATTGTGTATTTCAGAATCAATCAACACAAACATTCGAGGATTCGTTCAAGTCAAAAGCATGGATGACGAAAAAAATGGACGAACTGTCAAGAACGATCTGTCCACAACTTCGACATTTTGTCGTTTTTTCTTCCGTTTCATGTGGAAGAGGAAATGTAGGTCAGACAAATTATGGAATGGCTAATTCCATAATGGAGAGAATCTGTGAAAAAAGGATGGAAGAAGGATTACACGGTTTAGCAATACAGTGGGGTGCTATCGGTGATGTTGGACTCGTCGCAGATATGCAAGAAGACAACAAAGAATATGTTATTGGAGGTACATTACAACAACGAATATCCTCTTGTTTGAATACATTAGACATATTCTTGCTACAAAACCGTCCTGTCGTAAGCAGTATGGTTGTTGCTGAAAAAGGTGCAAATATCAGCGGATCAATGAATATTTATGAAACAGTTGTTCATATCATGGGTAAGTAATTTTGTAAGCAAATAATATACAGTCGACTCCCTTAATCGGCCTCTATGGGACCGGACCTCATGCCAGATAAAGACATGACCGGTTATCCGAAAATACAGTTATAGGATTGTAAATTAAATTAATAAGTTAAATAAGTTAATATATATGTTATATATAAATGTTTATTCCGCATTTACTTGCATAAAAAATTGATACTTTCCATTTGTCTTAAAGCAAGAAAAGTTATAGCATCATTGTCCGAGAGTGTCGTATGAAACAATTTCCTATCGCAGCATCAGATTCGTTGAAAAATTTTAACAAAAATATGACCGTGTAGGCTGATTATATACAGAAAGTTCCTTTCCGTGGTGTCAGGATGGGGGAAAGAATCTGCATTTCACCCAGTTTAGGAGAATATATAAACAAATATAAGTACGAGAAAATGCCATTTACGGTCGCGGCGGTTCTTGGTGCCTAATAATAATTATATTTTTGTGAATATTCCTGCTCATGCAAACTGCGCGCCGCATATTCGTCGGTCTTGAAACGCAGTCCTTACATGAAGCCGGAATAATTAATTCACATATTAAATTGACGAGCAATTTAATAATTTTT
>NJRQ01001506.1:0-26344 GCA_003063805.1 Aphaenogaster ashmeadi
GTGTCTGACTTTGAATGTTGTCTTTTATTCGTGAATACTTAGAAATAAACAAAGTTTTACATACCTTGCAAACTATCCGAAAAAGAAATACGTTTATTATTCCGTCGCCAAGCAAAACTAATGACTGTAACGCTCTGACGGCTCAAAGGGCAACCTAATGTACAAGTTTCAGCTGTCACTCGTAGAGTGCAACTAAATCGTATTAAGATATTAGGGGGTTCCATAAAATCTGCAGGTTCCATATTACCACCTTCTCCTCTAATAATTTTTGTAAATTAAAATAATCATCTCTTTAATACATTTTCTCTATTTAAACAAGTAGCCCTTTTTTAATATCCTTTTCGAAAGCCTTTTTTAAAATTTGAAAGAGAAAACTTTTTGTATACGTACGCATGCTTTAATACATGAATTTTTATTATATTTTTTTTCAAAATTTGAAAGAAAAAACTTTTTGTATACATACGCATGCTTTAATACGTGAATTTTTATTATATTTTTTTTTATTTATTTATTATAATTATTATAATATTTGTATAGGGAAATAGTCAAAAATACAGAAGAAAATTTCCAATGTAATACAAAGATATTGAAAATAATATTAAGGCAAGTAAGATTTAATACTTATATACTTTAACATTTATATATAACATTCATATACATTCATTTATGATTTTTTTCTCTTTGGGAATATAATTAATAACGTTCTCCATATGCTCGATAGAAATTCAGTCGAAAAATCGGAAGGCAATGCGGACACGTGGTGTAGTATAGGGGTACTATATCAGCAGCAGAATCAGCCTATGGACGCACTGCAAGCCTACATATGCGCCGTGCAACTAGACAAATCCCACTCGGCTGCTTGGACTAATCTAGGCATACTGTACGAAAGTGTTAGCCAACCGAAAGACGCCCTGGCCTGTTACGTTAACGCATCCAGGTAAATTGCATGTTACTCCAGCGCGCGCGCGAGTCATTTCATAGCATTCCATAATTATTAAATGCCACCGTAGTCGCGTTGTTTCAACACTGGCGCGAATACATTTAGTTAGATTATTATCTTAATAAATCAAATACCAATATATCGGGCAATGAGAGTGCAGCGCGGTACTCGGTGCGCAAATAATTCAACTAGGTTGATTATTTATTTTAACATGTTTAATATATGTAGCCGAAACGTTCGACTTTTTATTATATTAAACATGTTAAAATAAATAATCAACCTAATTGAATTATTTGCGCACCGAGTACCGCACCGCACTCTCATTGCCCGATATTGGTATTTGATTTTTTAAATTTGAGAGTCCTATCTTTTTAAATTTAATATTATCTTAATGTTGGTCGATCACATTAACGATTAAATCAAATATAATTTAAAATATAATTAAAAGATAAAGAGATAATTAATTAATTAAATAATGTGCGATTATTAAATCGCTCTTTGTAGTCCTGTAAGTTACACTATGCGTATCGTTTTCTTTTCTTATGTTATCACTTATATGTCACGCTGTGACGTGTGCACTTTTATACTTCATAATAATTATACATCTTGCGCGAGAACACGTGTCGTAAGTTGAAGGCCAGGTTTACATTTGACTATCTCAAAAATTCACAATGATTACATTGAGTTATTAGGTCAGTGTGATAAGAGTTCCGCTTCTGTTTTACTCGTAGGGGAAACAGCAATATAGCGAATTGCACGGGCCCATTCGCGGGTCTGGGTGGCGTTAAGTCCGGTGGCAACAACCCGATGAACCCGTCCCTCCAACAGCGCATCAGCTTTCTGCAGAGTCACCTAAGTCAAGCACCAATGCCTTCCGTCGCTACCAAGTGAGTCGTCGCCGAAAAGTCAAATTGCGCATATATATATATATATATTACGATCCCATTACGATTTCATTATAAAGATCTTTCATGTGTATTCTTCAAACATTGAAATAATTAGATGTGTGAATATATTTGAGAAATTACGTGTTTTTGAAATTTACGTAAAATTGTTAAAATAATACAAATTGTTCATTACATTGTTTAATATTGATAATATCGAAATGAAAAGAAGATATATAATTTAATATTAAATCCGCTAATAGATATTTAGTCATGCAACAATAATGTAATATAATAATAGCGATCGAATCTGTAATAAAGAACTCGAATCTAAGAGAATAATAAAATAAAATCTGAAAATAAAATCAAGCGAGCTAAAGGCCAATACAAGCTGGAATTATAGACGACCTTTAGTATATTTCTTTTCAATTTTGTGGTCATGGAGCTTGTTTCCTGTTTATACATAATTTTTATTCTTTTATCCAGGAGGCGGCAATTGCCGTCAATCGAAGAGGCTTGGAATCTGCCGATTAGTGCAGAGATGTCTAGCCGGCAGCAGCAGCAACAGCAGCAACCCGGCGGACCTTCGTACAAATATGGTGCCACTCCGACCGGACCGCCACCGCCTTATCCTCAAGCTCAGGGACAGAACGCTGCTAAACGATTTAAGGTAGAAGAATATATTATAACAGGAGACAGATATTCTCTAAGAATTTGCCTTTTCTATATAATTTAGTCTAAATGCTTTATAAAAGTACAGTAAGTTCTGATAAAGTATTTGCGAAAAAATTAGTTATTACATGTAAAGATAAATTAAAAGACAGGTAATTAAATTAAATATTTCAAATTTGCATTAATTTAGTTCAATCTTCCTTGACAGACGGACGAGGCGATATCGGCTGCGCCACAGCAACGGCCGCCGTATTATCTGACGGCGCAGCAACTACAAATGTTGCAATGCCTACAGCAGAATGTCCCCAACCTGACACCGCAACAGCAAGCTATGCTGCTTCAGCTACAACATCAATATCGTGCGATGCAGACACACCAGTCACAAATCAGGCTACAGCAGCAAGCGGCGCAGCGGGGTTTGAGGCCGGGACAGCCTGGTTATCCTACGGCATACGGCCATCCTCAGAACCTCGGCCAATCGTCGGGTATCGTCAAGAATTATGGCATACCGCAACAACCGGTAAGTATTTAGTATCTCGTTTTTTAAATAAAACTAAATTAACAAGAGATGGGATATTCTTCGCCAGTAAATATTAAACCACAGAAGAGATTTGTTTCGACTCAACTGGCCAATATTTAGTTTAAATTAATATATCGCGAATCGCGACATTTTTCGAAGAATATCCCATCTCTTATTAGAGCACCAATATCACTGGCGAAGAATATCCCATCTCTTGTTTATTTATCACCATTGACTTAAGTATTGGTGCTCTAACATCATCGAATGTTGCGAGAAATATTACCACATGCCTCGGTGGTTGAACTGGCTAAGACGCCCGCACGGATTGAAGGGAGGTCCAGGTTCAAATCCTGGCTGAGGTAAAATTTTTCGCAACAAATTCTTTACATTAAAATTAATTTCACTCTCTTTAGAAAGGACCAAAATCCATGGTCGAAAAATGTCGCGATTCGCGATATATTAATTTAAATTAAATATTGGCCAGTTGAGTCGAAACAAATTTCTTCTGTGAAAACTAAATTACTTATTGATGCTTGCATGGTGGAGGGAATTACACACATTTCTTAATTTTCACATAAAATGTGATATGTGTGTCACGTCGAAGATGAATACATCGTTTAAGTCATTTTAATTAATCAACATTTAGTTGCAGCAAGGAGGTACAGTTGCGTTGCAGACAGGCTTCTCCGATACCAATGTCGGCTACAATACGGCGGCGACCGGGAACACTACGCAGACACCAGGAATGCCTTACAAATCCGCCTCCGATCCCACTTATCCGCCGCAGAGGCAACAGATCACCGGCGGTGCCCAGTATGGTGGCCAGTATCAGCAGCAGCCGAATCAGTACGCTGCTCAGGGTTACACGCAGGTTACGTCGGCGACCAGTGGCTACTCGGAGGGCTCTACGACAGCTGCAGCGAATAAGGACAATTTGGACGTGACGGATCAAGATTTGCAAGCGCTGCTGTCACATAAAGACATAGCCACGTCGCTCGCGGAAGACCTACTCAAGCACTTCGGTTCCGATGATTTGGAAACCGTCGTAAAAGAGGAACCGTCGAGCGGCGGAGTTATTAATGACAACGGCACATTGAGCTCCGGTCCGTTCTCGCCGTCGAATCTTGAGGAGAACGCGGACAAAGTAAAGGAGGTGAAACTGGAAAAGCCAGAAGAAGTGGCTTCTCAGCCAACTCAGTCGAAATCGACGACAGATGCTGTGACGACGACGGTCATGACAACGACCGCGACAACGACTGTGACAACGGTGAAATGTGAGTCGACGACGATGAAGTGCGAGACAACGACGTCATCGTTATCCTCTAGCACGACGATGACGACGACAACAGTAAACAGGAGCGAAGCGACCAATATTTCCAAGGCAGACTCGATGATGAATCTGAAGCTCGAGTCGTTGTGCGAATCGCCGCCGGAACAGGAGTTGAGTATTGAAATGGATGCCAGGGCGATGATCGAGGCGTGCAAGGGTCAAGGACTGAAAGGCGTGCCGAATTGCTCGATACTGAGCGATCGTTCGCCACCGCCGGCGCCGCCAGATCCGCCCAGTCAACGATTGACAAAGGAACAACTGTTGCCGCCCACACCGAGCGTTTATCTGGAGAACAAGAAGGACGCCTTCAGTCCGCATCTGCAGGAATTTTGTTTGAAACACCCGATTGCTGTGATACGTGGCCTAGCAGCAGCGCTCAAGCTCGATCTGGGTCTTTTCTCAACTAAAACTCTGGTCGAGGCGAATCCAGATCACGGTATCGAGGTACGCACACAAATGCAGCAGACAAGCGAGGAGAACTGGGATCCGGCGCTCAACAAGAAGGTCTGGAACTGCATCAGTCACCGCAGCCACACGACGATTGCCAAGTATGCGCAATATCAGGCCTCCAGCTTTCAGGAGAGCCTGAAAGAAGAGAAGGTGCAGGGCGGCGTACACGCTTCCAATCTGTCAGATTCGGACTCGAAAGACAGCACCGGTCAAACGGTTCGACGTAAAAAGAACACTTTTGGTCTAGCCGGTCGACCGGGAACTAAGATGCTGCGTTTTGGTACTAACGTGGATCTGTCAGATGAGAGGAAGTGGAAACCACAGTTACATGAACTAATGAAGTTGCCGGCCTTCGCCAGAGTGGTATCGGCCGGTAACATGCTCAGCCATGTGGGCCATGTGATCTTAGGAATGAACACCGTGCAGTTGTATATGAAGGTATAATTAAAAATTCAATATAACAAAGTTAGAAAACGGAACGTTTTACACATTTGAATGATGTTCCTGGATGTGATTTAATTTATATATAATTATTTTCAGGTACCTGGCAGCAGAACGCCTGGTCATCAAGAAAACAACAATTTTTGCTCCATTAATATAAATATCGGACCGGGCGATTGCGAATGGTTCGCGGTACCGGATGCGTATTGGGGCGTAATATGCTCGCTCTGTGAGCGCAACGGCATCAGTTACCTACACGGCAGCTGGTGGCCGAATCTAGATGATTTATACGAGGAGAATATCCCAGTGTACAGGTTCCATCAGCGACCAGGCGATCTCGTATGGGTGAACGCGGGTTGCGTGCACTGGGTACAGGCGGTCGGCTGGTGTAACAATATTGCGTGGAATGTTGGCCCGCTCACTGCCAGACAATATCAGCTCGCGATCGAGCGTTACGAGTGGAACAAGCTGCAGGCATTCAAATCGATCGTGCCGATGGTGCATCTTTCGTGGAACTTGGCACGTAATATCAAGGTTTCGGATCCGCGATTGTTCGAATTGATCAAGAACTGCCTTCTACGAACGATGAGACAGTGTTGCTTAATACTAGAGTTCGTAAAGAGCAAAGATGTGGAAGTGCGCTTCCACGGTCGCGGCAAGAACGAGGCCTCACACTATTGCGGCCAGTGCGAGGTATGTTTCCTTTCTTACGCTTTTAGCAATATTAATCAACACATGTTTTACAGATATTATAATAATAATAGTCTTATTTTCCTTTATGTATATAGATTCTAAAAGTGATCTTAAAAATTGCCTAATGTATTGTCTAGATTGGGGGGGGGGGATTTTAAGAAGAAATTCTAATTTAATTAAACTCGAGACTTTGTACAATAATTACTACTAGTAGTCAGCAAATTAATACGAATTTCTACATGCCTCGACATTTTATATTTCAATTCTTTCTCTTTTATTTACATTTTCTTGCACAATTGGCATTACATAATTTTTATTTTATGAAATGTTTGATGTATTATATTATTTTCTACGTATATAATATTTTTCATATTTGCATTTTTTAATAAGTTTATCATATTAAAAAGGAATATTCACCTTTTTTTGCAGATCGAGGTATTCAACATCCTGTTTATCCGCGAACAGGAGAAACGTCACGTAGTGCACTGCATGGATTGCGCGCGTAAGCAATCTCCTTCGTTGGAGGGATTCGTCTGTTTGGAGGAGTATCGTATGCGCGACTTGATGGACGTTTACGACGGATTCACATTGTACATGCCGCTGGCCACCGCCACTACCACTACCACCTCCTCGTCATCGTCATCGGTAGTGTCGACGACGTTACAGGCACAAACGGGACAGTCCTCCTGAGGTTACATGCAACACATATATTTGGACTTCCTGAGCACACTGCAGCAATAGTGATCACTACCATCCGGGAAATGCGAATTCTTTCCGGATGGTAGTGATCACTACTGCTAGTGCTAGTCCTTGTGTCAATGCGAGACGAGAAGACATTTTGTACGATAAGCATTATCCATGTACCTGAGAGCTACGCGAAAAGAGGCGGGACCGGCTCTTTGAGAGCTCCTTGTAGGCGACCGTCCGCAAATATATCGGATGAGATGGGATGACAGCGTGACAATAATTTCTCTAGAGCTATAGATTTTAGAAAATAATATTTCAAATAGAAATTATTGAAATTTAAAGATGCATTTTCTATTGCAAATTGCTTTAGTCTGATTGTGAGAATGTGGTCTGTTAAATATTTTTTTCTTCTAATAATATTTTTAGAGACATTAATTTGTCATGCTTTATCTCATCTTATACTTACACACACACGCGCACGCGCACGCACACACACACACACACGCACACACACACACACACACACGCACGCACGCACGCACACGCACACGCTCGCACACGCGCGCGCGCGTACATATGTATACATATACATGCATACATGCAAACACACATTATATATATGTATATACACTTATGGATATTTTTACCTCTATTTGTGTACGGCAGCCTTTATTGTATGCGTTTTAATCTGCACCTGACTGTTCGAATTCGCTGTTAGGAACGTGATTATCGCGACAGAGCTTTGTGAGCCGATCCCAAGGAAAGAAGAGAGACTAAAAGGAAGGGGCAATCCTCGGTAGACGCGAAGACCGATTCGCGCTGCTTGCGATCCTCTCGCTCGCTCGTTAATTAGTCCTGTTTGTACAAATCTAGCTCGCTTATCTATCAAAGAATATCACCGCCAGTCGCTGGATTATTCCCTGTAAATATGCGACGGCGATCACGATTTTTTTTTATATAGCTCTCGGGTATTGGCTAGAGAAGACTGTCTCTGATTATCAAAGGACGTAATAACGTAATAAAATCGGCCCGCGGCATCGTCATGCGATCGTTCCTGTTTTAGCGCGCTAGATATTTTCTTTTACCAGATTCGACCAGGTTTTTCTTATCGTCGTTTATTTATTATTGTAATTAACAATCATTGTGATTTGTGAAAGAGATTAAAAATCTCTAGAGGTTAAACACTGCGTCGCGAGCAGCGTTTTTCTTTTCATCGTGGACTTCTGAAATCTAATGCTTGCGTTTTGTTTCTCATTCTTCGTCCTCTTCGCGATTAGTCCGAAGTGTAAGACTATGCATAATATATGTTCTCACTGCCACTTACGAAAATGCTGAGATAAAGTGAGAGATTCGCCCTTTATTGTATTAAGGATCATGTAAGGATGAAAGGTTGCCCATCGTTAATTAATCATTGTTATGAAAATACGTATAAAGGCAAATTACTGCCATGTGCGGGGTACTGCTCAAATCATTTGTACATTTTTGTATGCAACTTGACTATGAGATCAGGACTAAAAAAAAAGGAATTAGTAAGAATGTCTCTAGAGTGTAGCGTGATCTTTACTGCCAATTATGCATGTTATTTCCTGTTAAATGAAATGATCAATTATTAAAATTTAATTATTGTATAAAATTAAAGCCTTGAGTGCGGGCATGGAAGGTTAATATCGAGGACAATTATCGATTGTTTGTCCAAATCTACAAATGTGGTAATTAAAATTAAAATAGGAGTAAAGGGTTTCTAGCAAAACGAACTGGATTGGAAACACGGCGAATATAAGAGGACTCATGCCTGTGTCTCGGGATTAAAAGTGAAATCTTCGAATTTTATTCAATTTTCTCGCGTGTGACGTCGACTACTTTCCATGGGATGTACAATATTTTTGTTTCTTATAAAAATCATATTCCTGCGATAAGGGGTTAATATGTGTATGTGTGTGCGCTGTGATTTTTGTTAGCAAAATTCTCGAGCTGTAGCGAAACAAAAAATAGAAGAAACAGACGTGCGCGAAAGTTGCGCGCCGCTCGCAAGGCGATGATACGCGGCATGAAATGAGAGAGCGAGATCAGATTTCCGGAAAGGGGAGAGAATAGAGACACACCGTAGAAGGGAAAGAGAGCTTCTTGTTCATCAGGTTAACGTACTTTAAGACAACAAATGTACCTTCACTTACAGTCTCGTCAATTGTTCACGGCGTTCACAGCCGACGTAACGTGCCAGAGCGCTTGTCGTACCGCCACCTTGTACATTAGCCCGATTCGAGGAACTTGAGGATTAAGAGTGGTACCTTTGCCATTAAAATAATATTATACAGAACGAGATCACACAGCGGAAGCGGAATAATGAGGCGTTTGGCCTGCCACTGCAGCTACACTAGATCGAAAGGCGAAAGAAATCGCATCACTGCGATTACCTGCAAGTGTTCCTTTAACAAATAAAAACGGATTTACTTTTAATTCTCAACTCCTCGATCCCCATCTCGAGCGAACTGCGCGCGAGAGGGGGACAGAAGAAAGAAGAAGAAAAAAAAGTAGTTAGCTCTTCGCGCCACGAGAAAGGATCATGCGCAAAAGAAGCGATGTATTTTTGAATATCTAGAAGCGCTAGTTCCACCGAGTCAGTAGTTTCGAGGAATTAAATGAGAGGGAAAAGGAGGACCCGCCGCGTTCTCCTCTTATTTTCTACACAATTGTACTCTAGACAAGTCATAAATGCCCATAACGTTCGTTGAATCAACGTCTTCTTATCAACGCTTTCTGCTACCTTCAACCACTTTTACTTTCTAAAGCAATATACTTGTGTTCAGACACTGTACAGGAAAAACTATCGTAAAGCTGTTCGACAAATATTCCAGGCCTGTCAAATTTTGCCGGGTGTCAAAATTGCAGGTTTGCGAGTATTTCTAAGGATTGTGCGGCTAAGAAAGACTGAATATCTCGCTCTGCTCTAGATGTAGATAATATCACTGGAGCATGAGTTTTCAGGGCAGCCATTTAAGACCTGCTATTAATTCAAGGTAATCTCAGGACTTTTTGGCGTAGGTATAAAAAATGTAAAAGAGAAATATATAAGATAGACAATATCGCACCGTACGACAAGATGTCCAACTAGACTCTCCATCGCATGATCGATCGAACTTGCTTAATGACAAACTTAGTCCGTTGACGAGAAATGCTAAAAGATTCCCGAAGGATTCCTAACAAAATTCCCGAGAGATTAATTTTACTCTCGAGGGCTTTTAACTACGCGTCGCATTTTCATCCAAGAGATCTCGACTGACCTGCGGCGGGGTCGAAGAAGGAAACTTTTGGAAGGATCTTTCCAATGCATTTGAATCGATCCCACTGTGCTCAGCTGGAGTGTCCAGGAGCTTTATACAAATGTAATGGAATAGGGATTCTTCACACTACGTGGGTACGAATCGTCGTTGACAACTCCTCTTCCCATTCACTCGGGTCGTCAAGTTGTTACAAAACTCTTACCGATATTGGAATGAATACATTCTTCTTGAAGCAGAATGATCAATATTGTGCGAATGACTTTGCAAATGCGCCCGAGAGAATGGGAAACTTGTAGTCGCTGTGGCGAACAAAGCGTCGGTCGATTTAGTGTTAAATTGCACACAGCTTATAAGCGCCCGGGGGTTCTCCCAGGGTTGGGATGAGACTTCAACGTGTTCGAGCGAATGTTAAGGCATTTATGGCGTTATTAGTGTACAGCAACGACTACCACGCGCGACGCTTCCGGACGAAATGTAGAAAAGGAAGATAAAATACACAAGCCGTTGAGACGACAGGATCCACGACAGAACATCTTCGTCAGAGGGGTGTAAACAGCTTTGGTTCTCGTACATTTGAAATCGTACCACACAAGCACGCTATATGATCTCAACTTTGCACGATGCCGGCGGAAAGAGAAGTGATCGATATATTGTTTTTCCGCCGGCAGTCGCAAGTTCCGAACTGATTTGACATCTTTCGATTAACGCTACTTCGTAAATTATATATATATACATATTATAAATATATAAATATATATATATTTAATGTAAAGGGTAAGGATAATAGGCAAATTCACAAGTAGGAAGCTCGCGCGAGCTTCTTCATAGTTAGAGGAGCAAGACCGGTCGTTTGTGCCACGATCGCGAATCGTGCGCGTTTGTTCGATATTTTCGTAAATTAACAAATCACGTATGTAACGCGAAGAAACACGCGTGTGGCGCGATTCTGATCCTTCCAGTTCGAAGACGAGTCTTTCGATCCTTGGAAACGCTCCACTCAAAGATTAAGTTTTTCCTTCGCATGCGAGTTCAACCCTTCTTCCCAGATAACACGTATGTCTAAAAGACGTCGAAAAGATATCTTTTAGACATGCATGTTATCTGAGTTCTTGTACGTATAGAAACGAACGGGGAATTTTCGAAGGAAGGTATTCAGACGCGTGCAAACGAGTTCGAGTGTTCTCGATAAACGCGCACACAAAGACGATCGTTAATCCTCCACGGATCGTGACGCAACTTCGAGACGACACATAATCGCGATTTATAGGTAAGAATGAACTAATCGGGCATTCCTTTTGCCGTGAATAATTTCGTCCGTGGAGGATTAACGTGGTCGGCAGGGCAGAGGAGAAAGAGTGTATAAGGGCATATTTTCGCTATAAACTACTACCATTACTATTATTACTGCTACTACTACTACTACTACTACTTCTAATTTAAGTTGTACACCCTACGAAAGAAACCGAGCAGACCAGACGAGAACCTATTTTTGGTCCGTGAAATGATAGAGCGAGGTAATATTTTTCTCATCAATCCAGCCGTATATACGTGTATGTATCGTATGGATATAAATCTGTATAAAAGAGCCGTAGCGTTTTATTATACATATATATATAGCGAGCCGTTGTAACTAGCGATCGTACATATATGTGTATAGCTTTTGAGAAGAGAACACGGCTGAACACTACGTCGCTGTAAGCTATGTATTTCTTAATGACAACAACAACAACGTGAAAACGTTCACTGCCAAATTGTGATAAACGTGAGAGATCCCACCTTTAAGCCAGGAGCGTTTTCTTGACTTCTGATCGCATTGACCAACCGTTTTCGCGCCCCATCCGCCCCCCTGTTTTCCACAATCTTCCCCACTACGAGAGTTTACCCCCGTGTAATAATAATAATAATAATAAAATAATAATAATAAATAGTTACCGCGCATCCAATCCGATCATAGTCATCTATTTTTCCTTAAATGAAGCTAGACTAATCTAGACGAGGAGGAACGAAGAAGTTAGTCTCGACCAATGCAGCTAGAAACGAAGGAAACCGCTCCCCTATTTTAAGCGCCACGATTTAATGGCCGTATTTTAAAGCGACAGACAGATATTGTAGATCGAAGCGATATTTTTCAACAGGGCACGTTTTACCTGTCGAGAGAAAGAGGTGGAGGAAAGAGGCGAGAGAATAAAAAAAAGAGGGGAAAGGAAGCATCATCCGGACCGCCTTTTTAGCGCTCTTCTAATTGTATGTTCATTACGTGTACAGTGCCTTTGTATCTTAAATGAGATAAGTCCCCCCTTCGTCCCTCAGAGAAAGCACTCGCTCGCTCGAGCAAAATTTTCCGAGTATCCTCGACAAGAAAATTATCTGTATTAGCTTTTAGCTAAGAAAGGCTGTAATTGCTGTAACATAAATTAAACCGTAATTGTCTTCACTTCAAGTGTAGATTAATGTTTTTACGAATTAAATTTTTATATAAATTAGAACGTTTAAAGTTTGGAAATTGGTCATTGAAAAATTTTAAGAAAAAGATTCCTTAGTAATAAATACAATTTTATTCCAAAAAAGAAGATATGGATGTTTTCTTCTTAATATAGCAGTGTCCAATTTCCCTTCTCATAAAGTAACATGCAATTGACGTTTTTTGCCTTTAAAATTCTTCCTCAGAGGATGCGAAATTTTGCTGATGATAATCGATTAACGGTAAGCGAATGAGATGCGTGTGATCTGAGGGAAAGGGTGGCGCGCGGTCCTTCCTACGTGTCGTGACGTTCTTCTGACTAGGTTCATAATTGTAATGAATTGTCTAATGATTAATATGTAAAATTAGATTAATTATTCGAGTATGTTGTAAAAGTCGTGTACAGTCGCAAGCCGGCCGATCGAATCGGCCGGGAAGGTGCGGTGGCCCCTCGAGATCGCGCGGCGGCGGCCACCCTGTAGCTAGCCTTATTATGATTATCATTATTGCCATTATTATCATGGATTATTATTACGATTATAAATATTGTGTTTACCGTAATAATGTGTAATATACGAGGTTACACGGAGCTAGAGACGTTGTGCATTCCCACCTATCACCGATTACTATAGTATAATAATAATGCCTTTTACAGTGAGCATATTACAATGCTATTCTGTGATAATATTAATAATTATTAATCTTTTTTTTTTCATTTCAAAGTAACCGTGTGTTAGAATCATTTTACTGTAACAAGCGGAAACTTGTGATTAAAGTTCCAATTAAAAGGGTAACTCGTGTTTATATAAGATCAATTATTTATTAGTGCTATATACATTCAATATTTTGTGGCAAGATGACACGGAAATGAAATTGGACAGAATTCCTTTTCAAAACCTGAAGATCTGCTCAAGTACCTGTCGCGCTTATCTGTCAGATTGGTGCAAAGATTTATTGCTTTTTCTATTAACATTGATGTTATTTTACTAACAGCATACTGTATACGTTCCATTTTTTTAAAAGAGAATTGAAACAATTCTTTCTAGATGAAATATATGTGCACCATAAATTATCTTGATGATCAGAAACTTGTGCAATTTTGTTCCCAATTGTTGAGACTTTCCGCACCAATCTGGCAGCATCGGCAAAGCTATACACGGAGAACTATTTTCAGAGATTCTCGATCTACGTTCGTCGCATCGCCTGCTTTTTGATTTGCTTGCGACGCGCCTGGACCACACCGTAGACCACCGCGGCGAGGCTGCGGCAAGTGCTCCTGTGCCTGGGAGTGCCCTCCTGCTGTAGGGTGGCTTTACCCAGCACGAAGTACGTCTCCATCGTGCCTTTCCCCTTCACCTCGATTAGCCCGCGTTTCTGCGTCTGGTAACCCCTCGATTCCAGAAACTGCCCGCATACGATGGATTGATAAATTAGCGCGATTCCCCATCGTTATTTTAGAAAACAAAATATAGAGTCGAAGAAGAAATATGTGAACATTGGTTACATGAAATTGTCATAAAATAATAGGCGTTGCACTGAGAATTTACCCTCCAAGTACCAAAAAATTAAGAAATCATTTGTACGAAACTCAAGACTGCTTTTTAAAAAAAGAACCACTATTATTTTTACCCTGGCAATGTCGTGCGGGACTTGTATCTTGCCCATCACACCGGTGGAGTCCATTCTGGAAGCTTCGTTCACGGTGTTGCCCCATATGTCGAAGACCGGCTTTCGGGCACCGATCACGCCGCCTACGAGGGGCCCGCAACTGATGCCCACTCGCAGGTCGAAGTTGTTGAACGAGTGAACGTTCACGTCCTCGAGACGATGACGCATGGCCACTGCGTAGTCTACCAGCCTGCATAAGTGCTCCATGTCGTCGCTGGTATCCTGCCGTATTCGAATTTTATTCAATTCGAGCCTCTTAATTAAAAAGTAAACTTTTCGAAACTAGGAATTTAAAGATATACAGGATATCTTCAGTATCGGTGATACTGAAGATATTCTATCAGAACCACCGAAAATATCTTCAATTGTAAGATCTTTTGAGCAACTTTTCAATTTTCTTTCCAACTTCTTGTGTTATATATCTTTGTGATTAAATTCCAAATTGAAATTCAAGTATCAATACGCTCGAAATTTTTAAGAAAAGATCTAAACCAGTCGAGAAAATTTTAAAGAAAAGAATATCTGGTAATTTTACAACATCCTGTATATCTCGTTGAGGCATAATATATTGCGATGCATTATATTTTATATTATTATTACGATTTGGCTGGGATTCAGGCCCGACGCGGCCATGTAAGTGGCGCCAACCGTCTTTATCTTCTCGATGCACTGGAACGGCGTTTCGTCCAGCAGCTCGTCGAAATCAGCTGTGTATTATTGCAAGTAAATTATATGTCAAAGCATCAATGCTATGAAAATATAAAGAAAATATGAGAAGGGTATACATCGATCTTTTAATATAATGTTAAACGGCTAGTCTAACGACAGATTGCCGTACCAATGATTTCGTTAAGCAGGCGAATGCACTCCATTCCCTTGTTCACATCCTCCGAATAAAATTCCGTAAAGTTCGGCACGCTGGCAAACATCACGCCGACCTTGTCCCGCGATTGCGAATAGAGTTCCTGCATTGACGAAGAGATATTAATAATAGCGTAGCGTATTTGTGCCTGTTAAATGAAGTAAGATCGGGTCCTACTTCTGGCGCGCGATCCGCCGTGAGGAAGTGATGCGCCACGTGATCCGGCAAGATGTTCTTCAGGAGTTGCTTATTGTTATGCCGCGACTCGATCATGTCGCTCAATTCTCTTTCAGCCTGCTGCTTCCACAGGAAGTCCAGACGCGACGTCACCTCCACTAGTCTGCCGTGGTACGTTACCATCACGAGGAAGACTGTCAGGAAGGTCAGCATCTGTGCCGGTAGAGATATCGCCGATCTGGAAGAAAGATTAAGAGTGAACGAGGGATAAAAGATGCATGAGGAACTTTCTGATTATTGTTAAATTAAAAACTCAGAGTATTAAGAATTTATTTTACACCTTCGCTGACAAAATATAGGCTAACATAATCCTGGGCCTTTTCGACACAAACGTAAATGTTGTTTTTATTTGCTATTATCTGCAGATTAGCAAAGCAGAATTATATTTTCTCGCGAAGATGAAGTATTTCATTGCATATTTAATGCTGAGAAGCATTTAAAGTGCAGAAGTTGCAAGCTCTCCAATATTTTAAACATCGATCCGAGCGACTTACGCATTTCTTTCCCTTTCGGTGAACATATCCTTGCACACGACAAGGATCAGCACCGCATACACCACGACAATTGCCGCGGCCAATGCAGTCTTCACCAGGTAGTATAGCTTCAGCGCTGAAGCGAGCGCGATCAGGCACAGGATCCACGTGAACACCATATACTCCGGCCGAATGCAGCCGGCCTCCTCAAGCTCGTCGGCACTCCTCAGAAACATCCGCTTTGAGCGGTCTTGATTCTCCTCCTCGGCAACGGAGAGAATCTTTCTTTGGGAGCCTCCCTCGGCGTCGCGTTTGCGCGCAACTCGTCTATAATGCCGGCTTCCGATTTCCGGCTTTCCATAATGCTGCTCGTACCTGTGATAATATTAACCATTCGCCAGGAAGTCATAATCAATAATTTC
Source organism: Aphaenogaster ashmeadi (assembly GCA_003063805.1). Classification (NCBI taxonomy): domain Eukaryota; kingdom Metazoa; phylum Arthropoda; class Insecta; order Hymenoptera; family Formicidae; genus Aphaenogaster; species Aphaenogaster ashmeadi. The sequence continues at coordinate 16,022 of NJRQ01001506.1, forward strand.
CTTTATCATAATTAATTTATAAAATAAATTTTGCGTAATCTTTCGTAATTGTCTTTGCGACAATGTGAGGCCTCCAAATCTATGGTGCCCCAGTTACGCTTGCAAATAAATACGATCATCCTTTTGCTTCCTCATAGAGGAAGCTTTGTGAACCAACTAAAATGTTGATGATGCATTGTGTCTCTTTCTAATTTTTTATTTAATACCCATAAAACACACCTATAGAACCTGAAGAATTCCCTTCTGCTTCTTCCGGGCGCTCTGTCGTTCACCACCCGTGTCAGCTTCAGCTCGATATTGCTGGATTCACTTTTCAGAGTTTTGTTCTCCGTCGACGGGACGGTATTTCCTTCCTCGGTGGACTCGTCGCTTAGGGCAGCTTCTAGGAACGTAAGGACAAAGTGGTCCAGGCTCGACCTCGAGGTAGTCGCCATTAATTTTTCCTGAACCGGAAGCGGTGCCGCCGCGATCGTCGTCGGTACTTGCTGTTGCTCGAGCACCATCACTTCCTGGTAAGGGCGTACCGTGATGGGACAGGTCAACACGCCGATAATGGATGTCAACGTCATCAGGCTGATGACGCCGCAGATGAAGGCTGTGCGATGCTTTTTGTTGTGCACCAACATGGACGATGTGTGCTGTAGATATGTTGGCATACCCTTGAATTCCTCCGCCATCACCAAGATCGAGGATGCAACCAGGATCACCGTGGTCACCAGCAACGAGATCAGGAGAATCATGCAGCTACAGTATTGATGAAATTTAAATGAAGTTATTAATATATCACTATACGTGACATTGTTATTTATATTTTATAAACAAAAAATTAAAAATTCTTAATTAAAAAAGAAGTATGGAATCTTAGTTAAATGTTTAGAAGTTAGATAATGAAAAGTTGAAGGAATTATTTATTTTCAAGAAATCACATTTTATTTATAGCAAAATTTGTGTTTTTAAAGATAGAAAGTCAGCTGTTAATCGATTAACTTTCGATTTACTTATATGTACTCACTCAGACAAGATTATGGCCTGGCAAACGGCGATGAAGAGCCATATGACAAAGCAGCATATCATATTGGACTTGAACATGTCCTCTCGCAATTGATCGAACTGAAGGACAAAATGCAAGATAATTAATTAATATATGGGACGTCCCGTAATTTGCTTAAATTTTAATGAAGGATTCCATCGAATTATTTTTTTTATTAAATCAGGCAAGTTCAAGGAAGACAATAATAACATTAGCAGAATTTATTTTACCTTGGATTCCAGGCTCTCGTCTTTGTAGTGCAAAGTCCACGTGTTTATGTTCGCTGATCTCATGCGTTTGTTGCTAGCGGTCTCGATAGCGCCCTTCTTCTCGACGGCTGTCGTCGGTGCCTTGTTACTCGGTTTGGCTGGTTGGCCGTTTTCTTCTTCCAAGTATTCGGATTCCAAGTTACTCATCGATGTAGCTGTGTTCAGCTACAATTGCCAGATAGATAAAGTAAATAATAATTTTTACTTCAAGCAGGTACAGTAAAAGTACAAGCGTTAAAAGATTATACACATGAATTAACATATGATCGAAATAAATCGCGGATATATATATTACTTCATTCGGATTAAAAGATCAATATAGGAATTTATTTGTCAAATTTGTTACTAATTGCATTTGTTGTTAATTCAATTAATAATTTAACTAATTTATTATTAATTGGATATATTAGTATTTTAACGCTTACATTCTCGAATGGGATTTCAGGCGTCCAATCAACCCCGATGTCATCGTCCATGGAACTCGGGGGCGCGTTGCTGTTTACAACATGCGGATTGTTCACTTTGAAGCTCTTCTTGTTCTTATTCGCGGCCAGCTCTTCCTCCGTCCAGACTTTCGGCTTTGACGATTGCCTTCGTCTGGACTTGAGGGGCTCCAGCTGCTTGATGAGATACGTCACAACGTTTCTATCTTTCAGATAATTATCCCGCTCGCAACCATAGCCGGGTTCCACCTCGTAAACGTCGTTCAGGCACTTGAGCGTATCGGCAGAAATATGTACTCTCCTGTAACGAGATAAATCCTTCGTTTCACGAATTTTGTAGGCCAAAAGACTCAATATGATGGAGTGAATTCGTGGACTTAAAAGCCCCCAAAATTGTAAATTTGTATTTTCTCGAAGATACTGGAGGACTAAGAATTCGAGAATAGATTTATGATTAATAAGCGTTATTAATCGTTTATGTAATAACATTAACGTTATAATACATGATGTATGTTCCGTATTATGAATTTCTTTTTTATACCCCGGTATTCCTCCGCTCTCGAGATGATTCGCGAGCGTTACGTCGTATGACCACACGTCGAACTGCCACTTTCGCAGGCCCAAGACCCCGCATAGTACCGATCCGCTGTGGATTCCTATTCTCATGTTCAAATCCACCTGCGCCAGAGAAAGATGAGGAGAATTTAGAGAATTAAATATGTTTAAAATACAAAATGCTTAATTTTTATTTTTGATATTTTTAGAATATTTGACCGAGAGTTACTGAATAAAATTAAGACTTCATTAGAAGTAAACGACTTTGTGATTCGTTACTGATATTTACATTGCATTAATATGCATATTAATGCAATGTAAATATCAGTAACGAATCACAAAGTCGTTTAACAGAAAATACACTAGTTTCAAAGGTAATTCAGAAATTTGTCTTTCTTATCTGAAAAGAATCTATATGGGAGAAATCCTAGTACCTTCGTGGTGAACCTAACATCTCGTATGGCCTTTATCATATGCAGCCCCATCTCGACGCAGCAATGGGCGTGATCACTCCTGGCGATCGGCAGGCCGGAGATGCAGTAGTAACAGTCGCCGAGGAGTTTTATCCGCAGACAATGGTTCTCTGCCGAGAGCTTGTCGAAACGGGCGAAAAGGTCGTTCAGGACCTTCACCAGCTCCTGGGCGCTGCACTGACTCGCCAGAGCTTAGACAAAATTATCGTGAATCGTGCGTTGTCGCACAGCTCTATATAACTTACATAATTTACATATTTTATATATTTAATTTAATTTTAATATTATCATATTTTGTTTCATATATTAATTTATATATAATTCATTTTTCATTACATATATAATTTATATCAAATGAAATGAAATTTAAGCCAATTTAAAATTATTTATTTCTTCCTTCTATACCGTAGGCTCTAAATCGAGCATACCCGTGAATCCCTTGATATCGGCGAATAGGATGCTGACGTTCTCGTAACGGTGGATGTATATCCGATGGAACTGATTCGGCGTGAACGATATCGTCCCACCACGTGCCGTCTCGCGGGCAATGTCGCGGATCATTTCCTTGGCGACGAAGTCGGGCAACACTTTAACGAGATTAATTATCGATTATGCTTTCATGACACGTGTATCAGTGCGATGATGAAATGTAAAAATGTTGCTTGAGGCTCCGCGGAATTTTTAACCGATTCAGAGTTTCTCTTTAGCAAGATGATCATTTGTAAGTATATATATTCTCTGCGTTATTTACTAATTCTCTCTAATAGAGAATTAACTCTCTCGAATGTCAGAGAGAAACGTGTTCAAGCGAGGTCCACTTGAATCTGAAAAAACAAGACTCCGCCATCCGTTTCCGCTTCGGGAGTTTAACTATCAGAAAGTCATGGATGCCGTTACAAGTTTTTTCAAGGGAGGGGGCAGAGTACAAATATACTTAGGGGTGCCAAACGAACGTATTTTCAAATAATATTTTTTAAAGAAATATTTATGCAGATTTTTATTTTTAATTGTATAAATTTCAAACAAAAAATTATCTGGTTGTCAATCATAAAATCATTCTAAATAAAAAAAAATTAAAATCCAGGGGCAGCAAATGCCCCTCCTTGCCCTCCCACCACGCAGAAAGCTTTGCAATTTCGTTGACTTATGATTTTGTGTAACCAAGCCTCGCGACATCATCTTACTCCGACATCAGTTTACTGAAAACAAACAGTCCTACGGCGTTACGAGAGAGAGTGATAGTGGGTCAGAGGTGGTATTTATGTAATCCAGCGTAATGTACCCCGACGACGGGTATATTTTTGTAACGGCCGCTACGAAGAGCGGCGAATCGATATATCGGGTGGGATCGGCGACGTAACACGCAAAAGGCTATTGGAAAAACGTGCGTCCAACCGGCGCAATCGGTCGAGAGAGTGTCTAGTGACCCTTTTTGACACTTGGCCGAGCAAGTTACACGGACGAGCGGCGGCGAGTTACCCGCCGCGCGTTACGATAAATATGCACATAAATACCCAGCCTAGTTATATACAAACCCGCGGCGACGCCTCGCGTCGTCTTTCCTCTTCGAAAGCTACGAGAGGAGTTCTCAAAGATTCCCTCTGGTCTCACAGCCGAGGGTACTCTAATCTATCGGGGATACTCTATTCACGTTTCTTCAAGCTTCGGCTGAAGGCACGAGGCAAACATCGGTCGGAAAATTCTCGCACCTTGAGCTTTGCAATTATTCTACTTCAACTACCCCAACCGAAGAAAGAAGAAAATGGCTTAAAGAAGCCGCACTTACTCCGCAAGGAATTCGACTTAGGCATTGTTATTTCTAAAGCACTCTCGCTTTTACGTTCAAGAAGCTTCAGATTAATATTAAAACTGTTAGATGGATAGTTTTTACGTTCAAAGTGCAAGAGAGAAAATAGGGTAGCCCGAAATTATTCTTTTACCTGAAAGCAGCAGCTTTTCCTGTCGATTGTTCTCGTTCTGTGTGCGTTGTCGCGTTTCTGTGGAACGATGGGTCTCTAGGAAGGCCTGCCGTTGTCCTCGGTCCGTCAGGTACTTGGTGTACATGCCGGCCAGGTTCACGGCCAGGTACAACAGTACGTTCGTCGTCAACATGCGGATGATGCATGCGGCGTCCTGCAGCTGCGAGAGATTCAAGATCAATTAAAGCCTCTAAAGTGATAATTAGAGCCAAACAGAACAAGCATTTATAGTTAAATCAAGAAACTAAAGAAATACGAATTAAATCAGGAATTAAATACAATAAACGTAAAAAAGTAAAATTATCAGAATTTTAATGTTACAGCGTAATTGTTTGCATTTTCCAAAAAATATTAAAATTTTGTATACGATGGAAGATCGTTCATCACTGAAATTATCTAATCTCTAATAGTGTACGATGGAAGATCGTTTGTTACTAAAATTATTTTATCTCTAGTAATGTTCTTTGAAAAATGGAACTGTTGATGGGCTCTCTCTGATGAGTTAAATAAATCTCTTTAGTTGAGGGAACTTTGAAATTCCAGAAATGGTCTACGATGAGTCTTCTCACGTATGTGGAGTCCTGCAGGAGACTTATGCCGGCCATCACCATGTGTGTTAGCGCCGTTCCGTAGCCGGCGAGGACGCACCATCGCAGCGGCAGAGGCAGCATCGCGTAGGGCGCGTACACGACGAAGAGTATATACCACATGAGCCGCTGCTGCGTGGTGAAGTTCAGACCGGCACCTATAAAACCTGCAAACCACGGCCACGAGATGCGGCATTACTTGCCAAGTGTCCGTTTTTTTTCCCCGATGCGTAGCGTGCTCGATCGAGGAGGACAGGAATACCGGAACCGGGATGACTCGGACGCGAACGGAGATTGTTTAAAAGATTATTTTTGTGCGCGTCTCAGAATGAGCCCGATGAAATTACCGACCTCGATCTCCGTTTTGCTCCACGCTCTGGTGAATATTCGATTTTAGCTGGCCAGCAGAGCAAGACGCCATTTGATTCAACTGCGGAATCGATTCAGTGAAGTATTGATGGCCAACGGAGCTATTATAACGATGAAAAAGTTTTGTCATCCTTATCAGTTAAAGTTGAGAGCGAAGTTACTAAGTTTCAAGGTAATTTTTCGCTCAAAATGAAAGTAAAATAATCGCTGCTGGCCTCGATACATTCTTTTTATCGAGAAAAGATCGCTAATTCCCTTTTCTTAAATCAATACTTTTGTTTACAAAACCTTCTCATGGAAAAGAGACAAGATCCTTTGCGTCAACCTGATACTCCCAAATCGAGTAATTATAATTGCATCGAGTTCTAATTATGGGGATCGATAGGTCAGAACGAGTCGCGTGGGCCTCACCTTGAGAGTTTATTAATAACCAAGTGAATATCGAGGCCCAGTACAGGTAATTGTTAGAAAAGCAACGCCACCAGCCGAGCACGCAGATCACCAGATTCGCCGCCATGCAACACGCGGCCCACGACAAACCCTCGATGAGTCCTCCGCCATTCGAGTCCCGTTGCCAGAGCCAGATCGCCGTTAACGTGATCTGCGTCGCGATAAAAATCTCTTCGATCACATAGGCCAGTATTCATAGTCAGTTCTTATATTTAAGATTGTCTTAAGTCGAGTCTTAATTAGGTGATCTTAAAATTCTGCTCAGCTAATGAAATGGCCGTATAATACTTTGCGATCATGCTTCAGATGGTCTTAAATATAAGAACTGACTATGAATACCGCCCATAGTTCATAGAGAACACATTTACCTTTCATAGATTTTTTGTCTTATCTTCTATCATTTTTTCTTCATTTATTCTTATCTTCATTCATTCTTTCTACCATTTATTCTTCATAGAATTTCAAAGTACAACTTAAAATTTGTTAAGTTGTAAAGACAATCTTTATCGTGAAGACATAGAATAAAATACGAATTTCGTAATTTGTTTGACTTTGCGAGATATAAAAATGTGATTTTGGCCGATATTCATAATCCGTTCTTATATTTAAGACCATCTTAAATACAATCTTAAGATGTTATAAACCAATCACAGAGCCGTATTAGCGTCTTAAGACATTACTTAAGATGGTCTTGAAATAAGAACTATGAATACAGGCCTCAGAATCTATTGACAGCCTCATAGGAGACACACTTTTAATTTAACAGTTTAGAATAATATCTGTATTTATTCTATGGGAGTCCATAGTTGTTTAATTTTATAGAATATACAATTATGATTTAGCTGGACGATTTAAAAAAATTTAAGATAACAAATGAATTTTTACATAACAATCCTACATGACTTTAGTTAATAACATTATATTCTACATGATTTTAATAGAGATAAAATCGATTTGGATTTACTTCCCGTTGCTTTTTCGCGTCACTCACCTTCAGGCCGAGGTCCACAATGTTCAACATTATCAAGGACTTCTGTCTCTGCCGATTCGAGTAGAGAAGATAGGACGTCTCCAGCTGCTTGTTGTGAAAGCTGTTGGTCAGCGAGGGCAGGAATATTCCCTTGTACAGCGTCCCCTTCTTGAAGACATCTAAAACCACACGATTGCGCACATTTCCAGCCTGCTTTCCTCGCGCGCTTTATATCGGGCTAAACGGGAACACATTCCAAGATCGGGATATCGTACCGCGTTGGGTCTGAGCCTCCTCATCGGCCACAGGCTGCTCCGCTCCGGAGGCGGTTTCCGGTTCCGCGTTTGAGGCCTCGTCATTCTCGGCGGGTACCTGGCCATCGTCCTTCTCTTCGGCGGCGACCTCGGGATCCGTGTTGGACTTCCGTTCTTCCCACGCCGCCAGTCCCTCCCGGCCCAGCCTCTCGGAGGTCAGTTTCTTCACCGCCTTGATCCATAATTGTTTCCTCGGCGAAATGCTCGACCTGCCCCACGATTATCGTGCGTAGTGTATCGATTGTAAAGAAAAAAAGACGACTGATTCGATCAATAGCGGTCATGCAATGTGAAATTTCCCCACAAAATTCTAAAGAAATATTTTGCGTTTTGTCCTTATTTTATAACTGTATAATTATAATGTCAAGAAAACTACCCTAAAATTGAGATTTCGAAGAAATATTTATAATTGCATAGGAAATCTTGGCAATAGACAGCAAGAGAAGTTATTTTCTGCGATATGAGAAGTAAAGGGTAGTTCTGTGGGTAGTGGATTAATATTGTCGAGTCGTTGCAAGAATTGTTTTTATATCAATGATTTTCAGAAATTCCCATGAAAACGAAAGCTATTCAATTTTCCAGGAAAAATATCTTCCCCCTACAGCACAAAAGTTACAGCAACATTTCGGCAATATTGCAATGTTACTGCAATATTGCTGCAATGTTGCTGCAATTTCTGTGTTGTAGGGGTTCATTCTCGATCAGATCGAGCAAATTTCACACTCCGCGGAAGGGTGGAGAAGATGGCAAGTTGACTACTCACTCGTTGATGCTCGTGACATCGCTGTCCAGCATCATGCTCCAGGTCTGTTCTGTAATCATTATCTCCCCGATGATCCGCGGATCACGACTGACCGCTCACGTTGTGATCGTCAGTAAGGCAACAAGTGCCTTAGCGTCATCCGGCATTGTTCACAGACACCTTGAATGAAAACTGACTGCGAAGAAGCGACGACTTGTTCGCACCACGGCGACGTTGCGGGGCGAACGTCGTTTCACGAGACGGTAACTCTCCGGCAAGGAGAGATCCCCGACAAGAGAGATCGGTCGATCCACGATCGCGATCGCGTACGACGGCGGTCGATCGACTGTTCAACGAGATCCGGCCTGACTCTTTAGCTTCACGACCGGCGGGATGCGAGAGGCGTCTGATCGAAGTGTCATATCTTTTCCTTTCTCCTCACGGCGTATCGGGTCGTGACGAAAACGCCTCCACGGGGACGCCTACGTACTTTTTTTTTTTCTCTAACACTTTCAAGTGTCCCTTTAAGTGTTATCAACTTCTTCGTCAATATTAAAATGAAATGCAATGGCGCGTCTCTGCAGCATACGAGGTCTGACGAAGAAGAAATGGCACCAAAAAAAAAAAGAATTATATCTAATTTAGAATTGAAGATATTTTTAGATTATTTATCGCTTGATTTTCATGTATACATAACTGCTTGGTGTGTGTATGTGTGTGTGTGTGTGTGTGTGTGTGTGTGTGTGTGTGTGTGTGTGTGTGTGTGTATGTGTAATTGCATGTACATAGTGATATATTATAAGTGTATATAGTAAAGTTATATAATATATAAAGATTTATATAGAAAAAACAACATCGAGATAAAATTCCCTCACCAAAAAATGGATAAACTTAATTTCCAGGTAATTAAAGATTAATTAGTTATATTAATGAACTTTAATCCTTAGTAAATTTTGTCAATAATTCTGGGATGCTTTCGTTTTCGTCAGCCATCTCGTATTTTTGCGAGACGCAAGTCCTGAGATTCCGTCTGCATTTCTTCGTTATATCTTCACTATTTTCGTCACAACTCGACGCGTCTTCGGACGAAGAAACGGAGTGTTTAATCGCGATACGATAGATAGATGAGAAAATGTATGTTACTGTTTATTGAAATTGCAGTATCAAAGTCATAAACGTAATGAATCTTATTTTCATTGTAATTTAGAAATTTTTTATGATCCATGGATTTTTATTTGCGTTGCAATTCCAATAAACAAGAACGTAATTTGTAAATGTAATTAGAAAGTAATTTGCATGAAATAAATGTCGCATATTTACGTAGATAGAAGATTTCTTCGTGTTGAAATTTCAACGAAATAGTGCTTTTTAAACACAATAGCAAGTAGCTTACCTTAATCGTCAATCCTCAGCAAAGAGAACAACGGCTTCTTCCTGCCACGTTCTGGCATCGAGTCCGAAGAGTTGCGGAAGAACTCGAAAATCGCGCGCGCGCTTCTTGACAAGCCGACGAGCGGGATCTACGGGATGCCCACAAAGTTCAACTCGCATCCCCCATCATCATCGGCTCATCCCCCCTTGTTGAATCCGACGATCCGGGGAAGGGGCGCGATTGTCGGCATAGCCGTCACTTCAGAATAACGCTGCTATCATTACACTATTAAGGGATGTTTTTTATATAATATACATTTTTAATAATTTATATTTGTATTCCTTCAGAAATAATAAAAAATCCATCTTATTCGCTGTTGATGTATACCACTGCTGAATAGAAGATGCATGCATTCGATCGAATTTATATATTTAAAAATAAAAGCCCGCTTCACTTGTTAGTATTGAGTTATACTAATGAAAAATAATATCTGCCTGACTTATCATCGACTCGTACTATGATTTCAATTTTGAAGTAGAGACAGTGGCGGCTCGTAGCGGATTTTGTTGAAACTAAAAATCTGTCCGCTTCGTCATTAAGACATACTACTGAAGAATAAAAAGCGTTAAGGCCTCCGCACAATCAAAAATATAAGCAACAGATATTAGCGATTGGGATGTGGAAGAAGGAAGAAGGAAGAATCTTCTTTTTTCTTTCTTCCTCATCCCAATCGCTAATATCTGTTCCTTGTTCCTTATATTTTTGATTGT